>NNCF01129835.1:291573-313615 GCA_002313205.1 Laupala kohalensis | reverse complement strand
TGGGAGGAATGTCTCCAAGGAATAAATTAACTTTCATAAATGGATCTATTTGTCTGGCGTTTTCCTTGATTGGAACCATTGTATGGCCCCTTTCCTTCGGATATAAATCGAACCCCGTTAAAATTATTGTGGACCCCTGAGGAGAGCTAGCCGGGGCATTCGCAATAGAACCATTCGAAATTATTTTATGAGTAATTATTATTAACTTTAAAGCCCGTTCTGCCACAATATCAACAAGCTAGATTAACTATTAGGACAAATAAATTTTTATACTAAAAAGAATGAAACAAACGTAATATTTTAAAATAACCTTTTATTTAAAATATATACCGTACTAAGAAGTAAAGAATACTTGAAAGAATAATAATTTAAAATTTAAAAAAAAGTCCAACTAAAAATAGTTTTTTCCTTGGTCACTCATTATAGGTGCAAGTATTTAGAAGGAACATAGAAGAAAAACATTTTAAAAATATGAAATATACATTTAAAAAGCTTGAGGCGTCAAGAGTCATAGGGTCTACATTACCTTATATTTCGTACAAAACAACCTTCAATTTTCACAATTTATATATTATTTTAAAAATACCTAAGTTTATGAACCTTTTAAGTACTTGCACTTATAATGAGTGACCAAAGAAGTGACTTTTTGTAGTTACACTCTTTTGCTTTTCAATTTTACTTAACACCAATTTTTACTCTTTAGTGCAGTACCTTTTTAATAAACACTTGTTAAAAAAATTACGTTTATTTCCACTGCAGAATCAAAAATATCTGATTACTCCCTGACTTCTAGATACAGATATTTTTTCTTTCTTTCTGAACCGATCACTCTTGATACCTACACAAAAACTCAGCATTTTCTCGAAACATTCTTTCCCACACGATGCGAAGTTCAGTTATTGCAGTGCAAAATCTAACTCGCAAATATAAAACTTAACTTTAGGGGGTAGTAGGAAGGAAAACTTAAAAATGTAAAGGAAGTGTTGCTCAACAAGTTTCGTCACAAAACGTTCCGTGGAGCTTGCACATTTAGTAAATAAAAATTCCAATTGGTCGTGTTTCGGCACACATAATTCCATCCAGCTAGGAATAAAGTTTTCCCTAAGTGAGGCTAGATGTTTTCTTAGCACTTGCCGCGAGGCTACGCCTGGCATTCCTCTCATCCCCGAAATGCAGGCTGCGCTGGCTGGCTTTTGTTCTGCGAAACACCTTTCACCCAAATGTGCACATTTCCTGCATCATTCATTTCGTAAAATCTGCAAGTATTAGCATGGAGCCCCATCAGATGGCCGTAAGATAGCGCCACCAAACGGCCGCCCTTTCACCACGGCACCCTTCCTGAGCTGTTCTCAGCCTTACAGCCCTCTCTCATTCGTCACCAAGCGCCCATCCGAATCAGATGCGCTCTCAATTCTCACCCGCGCTCGCTCCAAAAAGTCGGACGCGGTCTCAGTCGGCTCCCATGCGCCGAACATACATTTCATACAGTCACCCGATTTCAAATCGGTTCTTTCAATTTTTTAAGTCTGATCACTTAGCTATGTGTATTTAAGTTTCTATTCGTGTTACTGTAAAGCGAATAACATCGTCATATTATAAAACTATCTCTAAAAGCACATTCACAAGTTGCCGCACGCGACCGAGATTTATTCACATTGTGCTTTTCTATTCGTGTGCGCATAGGCCGCACACCACTGTGCTTCAATTCGCGCCCGCCAATTTAGCGTGTGCGTCAGTACATTCCCTTGCGAGTGCGTATCCAGGCACTTCAAGACCTCGAGCTGCAGGCTGAAGACAACACCAGCTGGACTCTCAAACTGAGTATTACCCTTTCAGTTATTAACGTACTGTGGTTGGTGATAGTCCAAGTATTGAACATGTGTGGGTGGTCATGATTGAACTAAGAACTGCTCCTCTAGAACTTGTATGTATTCATGAAATACGTAATGTTGTACAGATCAATCGGCACTATTAGTATAAGGATTCGCTTTCACTCTAATCATAAGTCTTGTTGACTCTTAGATGTCTGTTCACTTGAGTAAGCAGCAGTTTTATATAACACTAAAATACCCAAGTAGTCTGTAAATAGATTGATCGGTGTGCCAATTGTGTAATCATCTAGAAGGGTTATTAAGTTAGTGATATTTAGATTCATATTTCACCCTTCTATTTCATCTACTTTGATTGCTCAATTGTTTCTAGTTTATGTATGTTTAGTTTAATAATTCAATGTTTATTTTATTCATTACATATCATGTTGTGACGAGATTCAGGTCAGTAAATTTATGAGACTTAATTTTTGGTCTTTTTCTTTAATTTACTTTCCTCACATTGCTTCCTCAGAAGCTGGTCCTCCATCGTCACATATCTGTTGTGTTCCGTGGCATCTGCCAGAGGGTTTTCCACTGTATATTCAATTCAACCACGTCGCCGCGGAACAGGTCGGATGATCCCTCACATCGAAACGTTTCCATCAGTTTTGGAGACGTAATAAATAAGGGATATCTGAAACTAATGAGATGTGTCATTCGTTAGAGTAATGTCATTTATGTCAGTATACACTTGGTACTCAGAGAGATCACTGAACTCGTAGGCAATCTTTGCTATCCCGCCAAGCACATCAAAAGAAATGGGAAGCAACGTAACAGGTGGTGCTTCACATCCAAGTTGTGGGTCCTGTAGTCAGATTTTATGGCGCCCCACCCCTCCCCCTCCGCAAACAAAAATGTATCAGTTCGTAAGCCTCAACCACAATCGTAGTAATTGTAGTAATATTATTGGTTATCCGGGGCGGATTAAGGATTTGATTTTTGGAGAGGTCCATAAAGAGAAATACAAGGGTTTGCGAATCTCTCCACCACAAATTTGAAGAAAAAAAATACACTCTTGAAACATTTTAAGACATTCTTATGTATAATTAACGCAAACGTAATTTGCAGTTTTCATTAAAAATCTTAAAAAATTCGTGTTTTTGAAATAGTGATTTTTGACAAATTTTTATTTTGGACGTTTCTGCTAACGAGTCTATTCACTGATTCACATTTGCTCAATATACTTTCAACGGTAATTTGCATGTAACCGAAAACGTGGCGTTCCACTTAAAATTATAACGTTTAAAATTAGAAAAATTCAGTGGTTTAATGCAGAACGAAAGTGGTAATATTGAAATAAATTTTTGGTTATCGAAAATGAAGAACATAATTATTTACCAAATGCGCAGGTCGAGAAATATAATAAGCGTGAGAATAAGGTCGAGAAGTATAATATATATATACACATATCGTCAATTATAACTTGTAGGTACGTCTATTTACTTAATCGACTTCATCGAAGTACGAGCTTCTCCCAATATGAGCTGAGTACGTGAGAGACCACTTATAAACTTCTTTACAATTCAAAAGAATTTGAATCATTAAAATTAATTATGTAACAAATATAATTAAGTTAAAGTGTAAGATCACAATTCGGTTCCTGTCCAGAAGATAATTTTTCTAATTATACTTCATTTTCGGTATTTGGTGAAATACGACGCGAGAAAAAGGGTTTAATAAAAATTAACTCTTAGAAATAAAGATATACGTAGAGTTAATATTATTTGACTTCAGTTTGTGTGTGGTGGCAATTTTTGTTGCAAGTTCTCCCATGTGCATCTGCAAGTAGATTTTTTATATGCCCACCTCCAGTGAATAACTGTGGTAAACTATTTATTTATTTCGTTTTTCAAATCATTAGTACGGCAACAAGAATTACGCTGCGGGTCGAACACAGTTCTCGATCGTGAATTAAAAATATTGCAAGCTCTGAACTACGTCATGAATCATTCGCGGAATCAATACACCATCCGACGATTGAAGTACACAGAAATCGAAGTCCGCAAACCCCACCTGTTGAACTTCTCCGGTATCTAGTGGCGTCATGGCAGCGTTACGTCGCAGCGGTTGTCACCAAAACAGTATACCTCCTCACTCTGATAATAGGTATCCAGAAATTCAATTAGTACAGGTTTCGGAGGATGTTTAACCAGAAAAATAGGATTACGAATTAATACGACGGAAAATATCCTGAAACGCAGAAGCAATGTTGCATCACTTTCTAAGATCCATACCAATACACAACTGTGAAAGTGAGACTGTTCTACGTCTTCACGAGCAAACCACAGAACCGATCGTGATGAAGTTTGGTAAATATATATAGAAGAAGATAGGTTATTTTTTTAAGTTAGAGATATGTGACAACTAAAAAACGAAAATATTGCTCGCTACAAAGAGTTCTACAAAAAAGTCCGCGTCAGCATGCAATGGTTAACCAAAATTATCGAAAAAAAAAACGTTATTAAAAACAGAACCGCTAAAGCACTTCAATTTAAGAGTAATTTAAGAAGTAAAAAATCAATCATCATCAAATGTAATGTTTTTTTATTTAGCACAGATCATAATATTTGGACGAATAGTTTAGATTTTACAGGTGTTTTAATGAAATGGTACAGCCGCGCAACCGCCGTTTTGTGTTACCTCGGAAGCGAAAATTCGACCGGCTGAATAGAGACACTTCCGATGTGATGACAGAGTTAGGCCACCATTGGGGTTAGGGGAAGAGAACAGTCCTAGAAACCCCCTGGATGGAGAGGGGAGGGATGGTCAAGTAAAACTATCGAATCAAACAAGACGGGTTTAAACCATAGATTTCCGGACCTTTCACAGAAATACTGACACGATGTTGTGTAAGTACAAGTTCAGCATATATAGGGGTTAAATACCCCTAACTAAGGAAGAAGTGGTGGTTCACCCCTAACCGACAGCAGTCTAGTGGTAGCGTCTTCGCTTCCTCAATCCCGCTGAGCGGAAGAGCGTGGTTTCAAACCCTGCTCGGTCGAACTAGGTAAGGTTTTCAGCTGGGTTTTCCGTCATCTACTACAGAAAAACATCTGTTCGGTACCATAAGTCCCTGACAACCCAACATCTCTCCTTCCCAATTATCTCTCTCAAGTTCACAACGGTTAGCTGGAAGAGTAGGAATCATGGCCTGAACCTCGACACACTTCACTCCCAAGCACGCGAGGGAGCGAGGACAAAAGACACGACACTCTTTTTACGATACAGCAGTCGAGATTAACGAAAGTTACTATACGATTGGAAAGCTCAGTAAGAGATATTTTTCTCAATTAACTCAATTCGTCAAAAGGGAATGTAAAAGAAATTCACCTTTACACAATGGTTGGCGACAAATTGTTCTCAGTCAGTGCAATGTCCAACAGGTTGAGTACCCTGTCAGGCTATCAATGTTTGACTGAGTACATTTAACATTTTCCCGTACCATAATGAAAATTTTGTGGAAGAATGAGAATAGTTAGCTATCAATCAGGTGTTAAAGAGATTCAGATCAACAGGAAGAAAAAAGTAAACTCAATCAAGGTCGCTAATTTTTTTTGTATATTTTGGCTTCCGGTGTTTATTACTCCACAGCTCTTTGACATATATTTTATTTCGTTCATGAGAACAGTGTATTTCAAGTAAATAATGTCTAGCGCTCTCGCTAACAAATTGTCAAATAGCCGCCTCCTTCAATCTCGCAGAGCATGATGCATGTCTATCTCAATTTTAGAGAAACTGTGATAGCCATAATTTAAAGGGATTCAGAAAAGAAAGTCAAAAACGTTCCGCATGATGCACTGCAGAAAAATAAACACATAATTACACCCAACGCATATAGTCGCAGAAATTCACTCTTTTGCTCATTCTACAGCGTTTGATAACGGATGGGATACTTCATCGAAATACTATGTACGATACTGGTCTCGTCACAAGTACCCTACATCGGAAAAGAGAAAAGGCAAAAACTTGACATACCGATCTCAACTTCCAAAATTTGTTTCAAGGGTAAACTACATTTTCATTAATTTGAAAGGCATATTAATTTTATTTAAAAGCGTTATCTATTGCAACGCTTAGCGATGGAGTTGAAGTA
The DNA here is from genome assembly GCA_002313205.1 of Laupala kohalensis. Lineage (NCBI taxonomy): Eukaryota > Metazoa > Arthropoda > Insecta > Orthoptera > Trigonidiidae > Laupala > Laupala kohalensis. Next base: position 307,651 of record NNCF01129835.1, on the reverse strand, counting down.
TTAGATCAGCGTTCGCGATTTGAATCTGTAGTAAGAAAACACTAAAGATTTGGAAAATAATTATTCTCACGTTTCGTCTACTTCTATTTCGGTCATCATCGGGGCTACAAAATTCGGCGGTAATCCAAACTATTCTGCAATACTGGGCAATCAATAACATATTCTGTAATGTTCATGGTGTCAAGAAATTTCATAACAAAATGTTTCAAGAATATAAATTGTGTTACCATCTATCTAACCCTCGTTGTATAGTTCGTCGTCGGCACTCGCCACTCCCACTTACAAAGAACTACAAGTAATCAATAGTGATACGCTTTTAGCTCAATCGAGTCATGCTTGTTTTCTTTCTTTACAAAATGCCAACCAAAAGGTCACATAGTGTGTTACCAGCATCTCCGTAAGAAATACAATAAAACGCTGATGAAGATAATTATTCCAGACTACTTAACAACCCCTTGGGCACCTTCGAAGTCTGTAATGGGACAGTTTAACTTATTGACTACTTAACAACCCGCGCCAAAAATAATTGACCCACCGTCACTTGTAAATACATCTGAAACTGAAGAAAATTCACGATCATTACAGTATAACTGTAAATATTAGGATTTTGGAACATTTCTTTAACATTCCACGTACACTTTCTTGATCTCTCGTTTAGCATTATTTGCTACGTGCGAAGAATCGCTTTTCAGTTTTATGTTCTAAAGCGGGAAAAATCTAGAACATATAACGACAAAAAATCTGGAAAGTGAATTTTTCTAGACATATATTTTTTTGTCCACAGGCACCCCACCACAGAATTTGCAGACCAGAATAAACGAACGGGTTAGGAACTAAGCTCTCGGGGATTCCCAGGTTTCGATTGGAATCGAGCGGATACGTCCCTGGAATCTGCGAATTTCGAAGATGTGCTCACGTTGAAAAACATGTCTTGAGAAACTTAAATTGCGATTTGAAAACTGAACACAATAGGAAAAAGATATACTTAAGATTAATACAGAAAAATATTTTTGTTTCTTTTACTCCATTTTCTAATAACGTACGAAAGAGTCATTAATTTCTGAAACACCATAGAAATTTCAAGAAAAAGAGTCGCCTTTATGATACATTTATGTCTTAGTTATTGCTTTCTAAAACAAAGAGTCTCATTTATCATAAAAAGGAGAGAAAAAGGATATGTATCAGCTTTACAAACCAATTATATTAAACCAGCAGCACTAATGAATCCAAAAGAGAATATTAGTACAAAATTTTAAATTTACACAAACAACGATGTGGGTGTTGAGACACGTCTTAATCCCGTCCCAAAGAATTCGATCGTATCAATCCACTGAGTTTCAATGAGACTTGTTCTGGATCGGTTAAGTAACAGAGTGCAAGTAATGCTGTCAATGTTTAAGAACTAGCGATCGATGAAATTGTTTTTGTTCTTTGATTTCCATTATGAAATTTATTAATAAAGTAAAGAATGTAGTGATTTACATCCCATACTTGTATTTTCTGTTCGCTTTTTATAGTCTTGCAAAAAAAATTGAAATGAATGTTTTTGGGAAGGCTTATTCTAAGAAACAACAAACTTTAGAAAATGTCCTCAAAATAAAATATCGCGAGCAAAGTTGCGACGGGGGTGCACGTGATTGTAATAAAAGTGATAGCTAGTTCGAAAATTAGAAAAGTAATATATCCATTATCAAGCGGTATTATGATGCGACATCAAGCTGCAAGCTTCGAGCCCAGAATTTCACCACAATCCCTGCGTATAGAAAAATGTTTCAGTATAAAGAAATGGCGCAGGGAACTAACGAGCACGGCGTCACTAAAACAACCTCAGCTTAGCAACCCAGTTCGATCCTCGTAGACGGCGTTCTGCATCTGGCATCGTTCTGCATTTGTTTTCGCTCCTCATTTGGATTCAATCCGCGCAACGCAGTCAGAAAATTCGTACACAAAGCAAAGTTCGTTATGCTGTGGAAATCCCTACCACTGTTCTCCTCAAGACACTTGAAGTGTGGATTTATATTCAGCATTCCTACATCGGAATTTCACAGGACATTCATTATAAAAAACAACGATCCACATGACTAATGCATTTAAATTATTTTACAAAATTATTGAGAACAAATAACCATGTGTTAATAACTTATTTAATTTTTTTCCTTAGCTTTTTTATCTTCTAATTTACACATTTTTAATTCACTTAATATTAAAGAACATAAATTACTAAAAAAGACAAATTTATAACTCCATGTAATGATTCAGAAATAAACCATCAGTTAAAAGTCAAAAATAAACATTTTATACGCGTATGTTGTACATAGCGTTCTCCCCATACTGGTGCCCTAATCAATCGGAATAATGGAACATTGTGAGTAGCAGTTGGCTCCAATTGAAACAGGGAAATAAATCTGTCATTTATTGAAATGGCAGTCGCGAGGAGTCTGCGCGTATGGCAGTCTCTCTCTCTCTCTCTCTCTCTCTCGCCCTCGCAGTCCGTGCAGCGCCGGGCAGAGTGCAGTTGATGGCGTGGCGGGAGGTAGGACGGGGAACAGAGCTCGTCGGCCGGGGATCGATCGCTGCCACCACCGCTGTCCCGGAGCCGTACTCGAACGTGACCTACGTGAACTCTCGCGGTGCTCTATCCAGCGGCCACAATCTTCCCACACTTACTTACAAATCAATGTGCCCACGAGCAAAAGGTATTTTCGGTGTCCGTCGATATTAGTTCAATGACGGTAACTATTCCACAAACTAATTATAACAAGGTTCCATAAAGGGTTATCGTAAATACGCGCTTTCTTCTTTCCAATGAATATAAAGGAAGTGAACATACCAATTCTCAAATTTCACATATCACAGACATCGCACTGTGTTTCTGAAATGTAGCATGAATATCACCAATGAAATATGGGCATAAGTGAGTGATAAATTCGTACTCTCAGTTCAAGGAATGACTCTACTACTTCGAATGCTTGCAACGATAACTCATGTGCATTAAACACTAAAATAGCACACAAACGAATCAATCAAGACAAACGTAGTATTAGACAATACACGACAAATTTCATAACATTACATCATAAATTCAATGTTGAATGGGCAATATTCATTATGTTAACTTCAATGTGTTCCCCACTCCCACAAATTAATGAAATTAATATTCGTCAATTACGACTCGTTATCAGTATCAGATTGTGTACTGATAAGTTTTAAGAAGAAGATGAATTCAATAAATTATTTTCCACATTTTCTAAACGGGTTTACATTTATCTCATTTATTACGAAATTCATCAAGAAGTTAAATAGTAGCCTTGTCCTTTGACTGTGACAATTGTCGCGATAACGCGTTTTCGATATGCAAGAAGTCCACAAAATTCACATCCGATATTTTCTATATTGCGCATTGTTTCTTTACATGTTTTATGCACGATTCACGAAAAAGAAAACATAAAAACTCTGAAGGGTACAAATGAGGTGTGACAAAATTGAAATACATTGGCGTTGAAGTTAATAAGCTTCTCTGTCGATCTCAGCATTACCTTCAGTTAAAGAAGAAAAAACAAGCGGATAAATACCCGAGGTTAAAGAATTAATTTAAGAATTAGTGTTTACTTCCACGAAGTTTACACGAATTGCATTACACAAAAACTCTCCATCCGACTAACAACTAAAGAATAGAATTGATGCGTGTCCAACAAATGAAAATTGTAACAGGTCCTCGAAGATATTACATCGCAAATTACTTTGTTCATTTTCATATACAACTATTTTAGTCTACACTCCGAGTGATAATACAACGATCGATGTATTATCTACAATCTCACACTAGGTTATTTCAGGTGATCGCAGCGTCAACGCAGTACGACGAATTATCTAATGGTGGGGGTACCACAATGCGCAAAAACAATCTTCATTACGTCTGCACAATTAAGTTTAAATAATAAAAAGATCGCTTTAAAATGCTTTTATTTAAGCCATGTACTAAATGAATAAAATAAGTTTAGGTTTTTATTAAGGTAAAGCAATGCCATATGTTGGTGCCTCCATGTTATTAGAGATCCTCCAAATGTTGATACTTTCACATTATTAGATAGTAATAAAAGAAACATGGCACCAAACACTGGTTAATGGATTCTTTTCAAAAAAGGAAAGGGTGGGAAAAGACGTTCCTCGCCTCCGCTGTCTGTTTCTCGGACATTGCTCCGAGTTCACGGAGTGGAAAGGATAAAGGGAGCCACCTGAAACTGGGAGGAGTCGTAGATCCACCCTGTCTTTGCAGGACAGCTGCGACCATCCGCAAACTTCGTGCAGCAAGAGGTCAAGAGGTGAATTGGAGAACGAGAAACTCACGGTGGGGATGAAGAAAGGATAGTGAAGATAGTCAATATGGTTATGGAACAATCTGAGGGGATAATTAACATAAGGAAGTTTTCACGAACAAACAGCAGGTAATTAACAAAAGGGGCTTGGACAAACCATACCATTTTAACGTAATGGGTGTTGACCAACTCATGGGGTTGATTAACAAAAACAGAGTCGACAAACAAACATTGAGAGGAATATCTAACGAAAGGAGCGTTCAGGAATGAACTGAAAGGATAATTAACAAAAACAGGCGGGTGTATACAAATGAATTGCCGAGGGTAATTACGGAGAGGGGTGGTGTTGACAAAACGGAAGGGCGGACGGAGATGAGACGAGAACGTTGAGGAGAGGACGGAACCTCCTCCGGCATTTACGAGCTCGAAACGCGCAACTCATTTCTGCGCGCGAATGGCCTCGCATCCGCTTCATGACGTCATGTTGTGCCCACGGCGGCGGCGTCGGACGTCCGGCGTCACACGAGGCGGCGGCGGCGACTGCGCAGTCAGAGCTACATCGGAGCAGAAGCAGCAGCAGCACGCCTCAGATCGATCATCTTTGGCAAGGAAACGAGCACAGCCCATTTACTACTTTCCGAACTCTCCAATTGGATGCGGAAGATCAACAACTCCTAACACGCCCAACGAACAACTCACACTAATTTAACATTTTTGCCAAGTTCTAACATAACTCCAAATTCGATTTAGGTTAACATACAATAAATTGAATTTCCAGTCTCTTACGAGGGAAGCGAGAATAAGATGTACTCACACGACTCAATTTCATATTCAAAATTTAACTCAAATTTCGGGAAACGAATTCGCATTTCATGAGGTACTAAGCCCACAACCCAACTATTCCAAGCTTTGAAGTAGTCTCCTTTTTTATTCTTGCAGTCAAATAAATACACTACACTCGTTTCATTGCTTCCAATCTCATAGTGGGTTCTCACAATATTAAAAATAATCATACTACAATAGCGAACACTAATGGAACATTCACACAGTTCAGGATTTTATCTCGTTTGTTTCTTTGTGCCACTTCAGCTGCATATTGTCTTTAGAAAAATAATTTTGTTACACATAACTTGTAATTTCAGTCATTCACATGTTTCGTCCTTGTGCTATCATCCACGCTACAAAGGCTGTTCCGGTTCTTTCAGCTACACATCCTCTGGGAAGCTCGAAGAGGTAACGTGCTGTGTGTGTGTGTGTGTGTTCAATGGCGAGGCTACAACGTCGTTGTATGGATGTAAAACAACTTTACGGAGAAAAGCGAATGCTGGAATATGCGCCACGTCGATTGTTCTAGTTCGGAGTGAATGCGGAGAGAGGAAATCGCATCACAATATTGCGTTAGACATTTTTATTGCTTCCATCACTACTTCCTACTCTTTTTCTTTGCTTGTGGCTGTTTTCATGTCGTGTTCCATCCCGTAGCGAGGCTGGCCCCTTTTGGCAAGAGTATTTGCGAAATGGAGTTGTTGGTTCGAAACATCTAATACGCCTCACAAAACGCTATTGAAGATTCCATACTCGCTTCAGATGTTTCGGTGAAATAATATTATACATAATATCTACCAAAGCAGTTTTAGATACACACAACTCATTTGGAACAGACAGAAAGAACAAGGGAAACATTTCTGAACATTTTAACTCTACCTTTCTACACTGATGCATCAAGTGCAATGCAATCAGTGGTGACAAAAATAACGAGTTTGTTGAAGTAAATAACTGAACTTCGACGACGGTTGATATTTATGCAAATCTGAAATATCTTAAGCTCGGTTAAAAATGAGACCACGCAAGAACTTACAGGAATCCTTCTTGTTTAGCTGCATTTATCACGACAAGAGTTAGAGTCCTGGAACTGGCGCCCTTTCACACAAAATAAATTGCTTAATATGCTTCATATTCTGAATAACCATAATATTGAATTAGATCTTACTTGCCAATTAATATTTAATTTAAACACATGCACTGAATTTGTGAAAACATCGAATATTGAACTTGCGAGACGTCGAAACGATGCCAGAACGTTTAACATCATTAAAATATTTAGGGGCACCTTAAAGAATTCCTCCCCCCCCCCATCGCTTAACTTTCAGGGTAAATCTGCGTCCACTTTGCGGTGCTTATGAAATCTGGAATAATATTTGCCAAACTAAAAATTGTGTGATCACGAGATAACACGAGATAAAACAGGAATAGAAAGCTACAGACTGATATTTAGTATTTGTTTCGTGGTTTCAGCGAATCTGGTCGAACATCACTAGAAACTACAGTTGCCGTCCCTTCAATTTATTACATTGTCCGTGAACTGAGAACTCTAAAAAACATCAAACCAGGAGTTATGTTTTGAAAAGCATTGCGTTCCTCAAGAGCCAGTCGCTCCGCAAATCTCCGCCATTCGAAAACAAACGACGTTTAAAAGACGCAGACACGCGTGTTTCGCTTCTTTTCCTCAAAACTGCAAACAGCATTTAATCTGCTCTTCACTTCTGATATACAAAAATCGCCGATCCAACAGTAACACAAAGCGAGAAGCTGGATTACGTCTTACTTGACTGTTTCGCCTTACTGTTCGAAGCCAGTTGTGGATAGCAAAAGTTCGAAACTCCTCTAAATCGATTATCGTAATATATTCAATAATACTAAAGTTTATAACACCCAAATAACTTTTTTTTTCAAAATTTCAAAAGAGTTCACAGTAAATTGCATTGTCATTAGTAAGTCATATTAGTAAATCTAGATTAAATGATCAACTTTCATGACCTTTTCCAGTTGATAATTTAATAATATAATTACGGCAGATGTAAACAGCACAAAATGTAGACTAAAATTAACATATTCAACAGATTGAAAAAATTCTTAGTATATTTTATTTCTTAAAAACGTAGTCCCAAAAGACTGAATTTCTTTCCTTCGATTTCAGTACGGTAATCAGTCATTCCATCTCGACTACACAGACCTCTAGTTCGTTTACATGTCAAGGGTCAGTAAAGCGATTTTAAAGCAACCTTCGACAAAGCTTGTCGTTTCAACTCCAAGTGTTTAAGTGACAGATGAAAGAATTGTTTCTGATGGGTCATTCCACGTCAAATCGACCATTGGTCATAACATTGACATCTCAGACTATTATAACACTTGTTGAACCCCTTAGTGTAATTTAAAGAGATATAAGCAGACCCGACGAGAGGGGGTAAAATCCCCGGGGCCCGGGAACAGGGGTGTCCGGTGGCTGAAAGTAAAACAAAACGTATTTCATGGCGATTTTTTCATAAACTACACACAACGAATGAATAAAAACTCAGTCTTGTTTATACAAAAATAATGTTTTCATACATAATCATAAAAAATTACGATAAAAGAAATTTGGGAAACAAGATTCCTTAACATGCATGTTATTAAAATAAGAATAAAAATAGCACGTTGCTAATACATTAGAAAACTTTTTAAAACTTTTCATTCTGAGGGCGAGGAGGGCCTATTTTCAAGTATAAACATGCAGACCGCAGATATTGTCCTACCTATAACTTGCTCAATCAAGACGTACTAGTGGAAATGACAGCATTCTTCAACTACTGTCGTTGTGACGTTTTCAAATGAGTTTATCCTATTTTTCCTTAAATTTGAATGTATTTAACGGAATTCAGTCGTGCCCAGTTCTGTTTCTATAATGAAATTTTATCAATTAATTGTAGTAAATATGTCAGAAATTTCGACTTTTTTATGTAGAAGGTAAGCACATAATTTTAATATTTTTGAACCAGTTACTGTTACTGTATATTATAACAATGTTTAACGAAAACGATAGACTGCCTGAACATTACTCAATTTCACCTATTTACAATGATCCAATATTTTCATTTTAAAAAATTTAAGAACGAAAAAAAGACCAAACTTTCGAAAACTACAAAAATGAAACAGTGACTCCAAAATTTATTCGAGATATTACGCTCCGTGTGGTTCACCTTGACGTCAATTTGACCTAAATGACCAAATCTAATTTTGACCTTTCCGACAACCTGCAGGTGCACGTACCTCACGATCAAACTTTTCTCGCATGACATCTGAAAATGCAACAAGCAAGATTTGATTATTTACAAGTATCTATCTTAAATGTTAAATTCCATTTGGTGGTGGAGTCGTCTTAATGATTTTGCCTCATCTTGAAATTCATGTTTTATTACATGTGTTGTGATCTCTCATTGTTGTACAACTGAGTCCCGTCTCAGTAGAGGAGGTCCGTGAACTGAAACTGTGCCCCGGGGACCGGTTCGGCTCTCGGCGGCCCTGGATATACGACCAAAATTGTAATTTTCTTGGATTTGATATGGAATGACTGATATATAAAACAACTCCTATAATTACAGCGAAGTTTCTACCGACAAAATGTTTCTGGTTCTTTCCAAAACAGCGTACACACTAATGCGAATCAAACACACAACGTAGGTTAACAGTCAACGTGTACAGATCATAGTGAGCATTACGTAACAGAAATAGCTTGAGAAATCATCCATTGGTGAATGAGTCAGGTTAATCGTACAAATGAAGGTGTCGGTTTTGGGAGTGAGTAGTTGCATGGTTTCCATTCAATTATACGCACAGTTTATGAAGAACGCCTCAGTATTTTGACCCAAACAAGTTTAAAGAATATACTTTTTTATTGTAAACAGTTTGTTCATTTCTACAGGATTGCTTTCAATTTTGCCTCGTCGAATAAATCCATTTTTAAGGCACTAACGGCAGATATCGCTACTTTATTTTAGAAATGTAAATTTCGTCATCATTTGATTTTATTATCTTCCTGAAACAAGAGGGTAAGGACTCATTCACCCATTCCCAGAGTCCCCCGCTACTATTTCTATACCTAATCGCTAACGCATTAGCACTTTACAGTGGCGGTGAAATCAGCATAACAAAACGAAGAAACAAACTGCGTGGAATTTAGCCAATCTTTTCGGTCACCGCTGACTTAGAGAGAATGCAAAGTTCCAGGACTCAGGGTGGGATTCATAGTGGTTACTTCAGGCACACTCACACTTAACTCGAACCTCACACGTGAGTGTGAGTACCCATTCAACTCACAATCGGGATTCATAGTCTTTACTTGACTGAGTCGAGCTTGAGTGAGTGATGTTGCGAGATATCTCGATACATTTGCGCGCGCAGTGTCTTTTTTGGAGAAATTTTGTCACAAAATTTGAAAACAATACCCGTGTATGTACCTTCGATGTTTTCGTGACGGCAAGTTACACACAGTTTGGAAAAGATTTATTGTTGCCGTGCTTTGGGAGAGTATCTTTAAGAGCGTGGAGGAGTATATATTTCATGTTCATTTCATTTCTATTGATTGATTATCTATTATTTAGTTGTTTCGTTCATATTTATTAATTATTTTCACACAATTTCAATTAACTTACATTTCGTTATTTTAGATGCCCGCATCTTTTCATAATTTTATGAAGTATATTTCTTTTAGTCATCTCGTTTCATAAGGACCCATCTTCATAATACAATTCATTCTCTTCCTGATCTGCGAATTGCAACAACTCGTGATCAATGTTCGTTACCAAAACAAGTTAAGAAATGAATATCAAAAAAATAACAAAGATAACAGCAATAAACTATAATGACATCAACTAATATAAACTACATACTGACTAATAAATCAAAAACAATCATGACAATGTAACCACGACGCAGCACACAGGACACCATAACCTCACTTGAGTAAGATACTCAAGTGGCGGCGAACAGTCACTCGTCAACTGTAATCAGTGGAGTAAGGACTACGAATCCCACAATCGCCCATAAATGAGATTTGAGTGCGAGTATGCCTCAAGTAGCGACTATGAATTCAACCCTAAAACTGACATACAGGAACAACTTTGGAGAACAAGTTCCCTCACTAGCGGGAGAGTAACTTATGATCAATGTCGTGGGAAGGTGTTTCATACGCGAACGATTCCGTCCATAATGAGCACGAAACGTGGAAGATACTACATATTAAAATACGTAAATGTATTCAATCCTCGAGCATATAGAGCGCACACATTCATTATTCTTACGGCAACGTCCTTCGCTTGAAAATAATCACACGTTCCCATCAACGCCCTCCTCTCTTGCGGTTCTTATTCTCAGGAAGTGGTAGGTTAATTTTGTAATGCCATTGGTAATTTTTTCAATGAATTGATAAACATTCATACAACATAACTCCTGTATTCTTCGCAAGACGAGTAAACGAATCAAATTATCGGTGATAATAAATTTTATTACAAAAATCAGTAACAAACAGCTTATGACCAAGTGGGGGTAATAAACTAAGTCACTCTTTGGTAACAAGGACCATCCCATCAAGGGTTCAAAGGCAGTGGCGGTTAATGCTTCTGAAAGAATTTTTTTTTAATAAGAGCTGTTATTCATTCATTATTTCCAAAATAAAATCATAGCTCGTAATGAAGGGAAAATTAGAGATTAACAAAAACGAAAGTATTAATGATATCCTCGACTATGCATAAATACGCCTCTTATCAAAAAAAAAACAGGAGAAAAACAAGGGTTAGGATGGCACTACCGAGATATGTGCCATCCATACCGTGGAGTACAGATAGAAATAAAGCATTACAAATAAAAATACACCATGTATTTTTTTTTTAATTATAATCTAATAAGTATTGAGTACTATAAAATCGCGTGATGAAGTATAAGAATAGTTGACATTCAAAGGGTTTCAAATTTCAAGAAATCATTATACTTTTAACTGCCTGTTTTAATGGAAAAGTGAAACAATTGACGAGAGCTTTGCATTCAAAGACGGTTTGTGAAATGACTTAAAAGAAATTCTTAAATTGTCCCATAAGTAGAGACGTCTGAGGTTTCTTAGGAAGATGAAGTAGCGTTTTGATTTTAGATATAATGTAGTTTCCCGAAACAACAAAAAAACTAATTGAAATACGTTTCAAATAAAAAATAAAACTTTTGCTTATAAGATAGTTCCAATAGCAAGGAATTTTTATAAACTTCGAGCAGAAAAATTAAGTTATGAATTTAAACTACGTACACGTGATACGGTGTTACATCAGCATGACTTGGTTAAGTTTTCTATTCATGTATGTAAAGTTTTAATGTAATTCCGTCCATAAATATCACTTTACCGAAACGCATTATCAAAACAAACATTTTAATTATTTTACACGTAACTAAGAGGAATTCACACAATAAGCACTTCATTTACCATGAATATTTAAGTTCTGCATTTCAGCTCATAACTTGCATGTAAAAGTTTTTTCAGGGCTCTAATACCTTGACGTAGGCGAGCCCTAAAGCTCCAAGAAAAAATAAATAAATAAAAGTTTTCGAGTTAAATTATAATTTTGACCAGGAATGACCTTCTTTCCACCCAGTGGAGAATCTGTCCAGGAAAAGAGGAAATAATATCCATTTATTTTTTCAATAAAATATCACTGTTCCGCTAACGAGTGAAGAATTTTCTCACGCTGTAATCGCGCCCAATTCCCCTCCCGCGAAAGTTGCACATCGTTGCCACCTGCTCGAGGCCTCGCAGAAGTCAGCTGCTGGTATCGTGTCAGTGTCTGCAACCAGCTCTTCGCGAACCGGTTCTCGTGGACTTCCCCAGCGGCAGAGGGTTGGCAGAGGTGAGTGTGGTGGGGCGCTCTATGCTGGGTGCCGCCACCGCGGCGCCAAGTGGGCCGCTGCAGAGTGAGAGGGGGGGAGGGGGAACGAATGGGTGGGCAGGGGCGCCGGCGACGCGAAGCCGCTATTTGAGTCCGCGGGCATCGTCGTCACGGGACAGCGAGGCGGGAGGGAAGAACAGTGGGAGGCGCGGAGGTGCACTAGCTAGTGACCGAGCGAGTGCCACTGCGCCGTCGACCTTCACCCACATCACACAGTCATCGATCGCAACAACACCATCGGGCGGCCGGGTGCTGCCGAGCCCACCTCACGGTGAAACGCTTTGCGCGGGGGCTGCGAGCGCCACCTGTCCACGAAAGTATATCGGGAAGAGGAGGACGGAAACGCCAGTGCGAGTCTTCTGCCTAAAACAAATGTCGGGGACAAGGGGGGCGAAAGGAGGATCAGTATAGAGACAAGTAACATCATCAGATGATAACATGGGATGAGGAGTTGCTGGAACATGAGAGACGAATGAAGATGTCGGGACATGGGAGTATAAAATGGGTAGCCCCTACACAAAGCCAGGAAAGTTGACCGTACATTAACTCAATTAAGGCTAAGAGAATTGAACCTGCATAGAGCGCGATGGGACAAGGAGAGTAGGTAGAACGAAGGAGGGATAAAGCAGATGATAATATATGACAAAACGGACGCACGTAGATGGAGAAACATAATACAAGGCAGTAGAGGCACAGAGGAGTATGAAGGTGCGATGCCGTGTTGAGAGAGGCATGTCCTGGCGAGCGATGGGAGAACGGGGCGGCGGCGGGGAACGCGCGAGTTGCGTAGGTCACTGCCTCTGCCCGGGCGCCGCACGGCGCGCTGCCGCCACCGCTTCACACAGCTGCTCCCGCTCATCCAACCATGCGCAGCGCCCTCCGCGGAACCCCAACTGATCCTCTGTATATCCTCCCGGAATAAGTTAGAGAGAACGGACATCCTATCCTTTTCAGTTTTTTACACGAACATGAGGTTGGAGCAGGTCGATTCAATTTTAAGTCTTAACACAAAACAGATATGGACGATGGTCAATAATGAAGGGGTTGATGACATATTCTAAGGGACGAACCTATAACTATCACAAATTGATCCAAATTCGAACCGGTTCCTTTATTGACTAATTTTGCGCCCTTATGATTCGTACTACTATCACGACTGGAAAATGGAATAAAATATAATTGCTTTACAGAATTCAATGTTTAGTTTCTTGAACACATGGAATTTTCAATTGTCTGATTTCATACAAATGTTCTAGAGACCTTTTTACTTAAAATAATTCGAACAAATCCATGAATCAATTTTAAAACTACGAGGAGAAAATACTAAATATTTTTAGAAAAATTAAAACATTTACAGATTGTTTAGTTTTATCCTTAAAATAAAGATTGACAAGGCAATTACTCACTCCCAACGTCACGATGATTGACACCTTAAAATTCTGGGTCCAATACTCATGCGAACTGAAGATCATATGTGTGAATGAGTATGTGTGTGTTAGATGGTGGGACACATTCTACCTGTGCTAGAAAGCAAACTATTACGATGATGTTTTCGCTTGCCAAGTCATATGGCGACCTGTTTCCACTAAATGAAACAAAGGTGTAGCAAGAAGTGTTTTTAGAGTGCTGACACACATTTGGAAAGAAGCGAATAGAAAATTTGCTAAACCATTGTGCCAAATTGTAAAGGACTAATGGATAAAGGGACAGAGTTCTATGACGTGATGCTGTCTGAACGTTTGATTTCGTCGCTGGCAAAAGGCAATCGGCATTGGCAATTCCTCCACTGTCAAAGGCGCCAGGAAGTTCTGACTACTGCGCAGCCGGGACACTGTCCAATTGGAGTCCAATCCCTGCCCGGATTTACTTGAAGGGATTAGCGGCGGCACCCGATCGATCAATGATATAATCTTGATCAAACACGAAAGAAAAAAAATACTTAATAGATAGAAACGAAGTTTTCGGAAACAGAAATAAACCAGAATTATCGATCCTCATTATGTATTAATTTTACTCTTTAGAAACTCAGAATAAATCCGTCTAAATGCCTTTGTGCCTTCCGGTAAGATGCTCCGCTTCAGCTCTTGAATCTCATTTCTCATTGTCGGAATATCTTCAGTCACAATGACTATTTTAAGTCATTTTATTTATACTTTATTCGAAATACGTAGAGCTCAATGAACAGTTTAATATTTTGTTACAAAATGTTACTCAATATTTCGATTTTTTGTACACCGTTCTCCACAATCTCTCCTTATCGCATTCATTTATCCATATTGATTTTGTTTTGTTTTTTTCACTTTTGTTTCCATTATTGTATGCCATATGCTCCCATTATGATTTCTCATTTTTAATGTTTATTCTCATTTTGATTTTGTTATTTATTACTATAGTTGAGGATGTAGACCAGTGTTTCCCAACGTGGGGCCCACCCCCACAGGGGCAATTCGTTTGTTAAGGGGTTGGCAATTNGCCAACCCCTTCACAAATGGACACGTCCAGAGTTTAAGTTGACCTTATGGCGACTCAGTCGCTTCTCGAGCTGGGTAAACGTCCACTATAAGTAACTTCTGTCAGCCATTTGAGTAGTCATGATTTCATTATTAGACGTTAGAGTTGAACTACTGGTTATACTGGGCCGGCACGAAGCATTTCGCGTCATTCAGAACAAATAGTTCTGCATTGTTTCGCAGTAACGCTCAACATTCACCGTTGGTGTTAATTTGAAATAAGCGTCCGTTACATTGTTATTAAACTCTCGTTATTTTAAAAATATGTACTTCGTACAAATATAAGTGATATATAAATGGTAAGCAAATTCAAGTGGTAATTTTTATTAATTTCAGTTTTAGAAGCATCATTTTCCAGAAAAATTTGTCAAATGAAAAAGTATGGTTTTTGCGGTGGGGTAAATGTGTCATACATATTTAAATATGCATTTTTTGTCTACGTTTACCCAAGTTCATATTATTTTTTTAGTTTTAAATTGATCGTATAATTTTTTGTGACCATAGCGAAATGAGTGGTGCAATCAAGAAAACAATCGTCAGTATTCCGAGGAATATTTACAATTTGGTTTCATACCCGCTGTCCACGATGAACGTTCACATTTTTGTCTTTTATGCCAACAATACTAAACCGAATCAATGAAACGAGATCGTCTTGAGGTACATTTGAAAGCGATACGTAATGCTCATATTAATTCAGATTTGAATTACTTTCAAATTTTAAAGAAAATTTTTGAAAAAAGAGTAACATTAAAGTCTCTATTTACTGCTCATAATGCGACTATCAATCGTACACTTGAGGATAGTTATCAAATTTTATTACTCATGGCTAAATCTGGGAAAAGTCATACTATAGAGGAGAATTTAATCAAACCAGCTACGCCACTAAGTAACAATATTGTTAGCAGAATAATGGACGAAATGAGTGAACATATTGAAATACAACTTGTTGAAAATCTGAAAACAAGAAAAATCTCGATGGAAATCTATGAATCAACTTTGAGAGACAGTGAGGTCGTACTTATAACTTACGTAAGATATATCGATAAAGGTGATTTTGCTGAAGAAATGTTGTTCTGTAAATCATTAGAAACCACCATTATCTCCAAAGATATACATAGTAAGCTAAAAAATTACTTTGTTGTCAATAATAAACCAATGAAAAATATAACATTTTGTGCTACAGATGGTGCTCCTAGGACAAGAAAGAAAAACGATTTCTTAAAATTGATGGAAGATGAGAATCCAGAAATGCTTCATGTGCATTGTGTTATTCACGGAGAAAACCTGGTAACTAAAAACATTAATCATGTTACGTCGAATGAAAATGGGAGACGGTACCGGGATTCGGACCCGGGACCTTGAGCTTTACGCGCTCATGCGCCTACCGACTGCGCCATCCCGTTCGCCTCTCGGGCCCGTCTACCATTCTCATTCAACTTGTGAAACCCAAAGACCTCTGAGGTGGTCTCGTAGAGACTAGATTCCTCATCTGAGGCGACTCCCTTAGGAA
>NNCF01129835.1:264128-291545 GCA_002313205.1 Laupala kohalensis | reverse complement strand
CGGTCCCGTCTCCCATTTTCATTCGACGTAACATGATTAATCTGTTACCTGGCGGTGAGGTTCACCGCAATCTAAGAGATTTCTATAACTAAAAACATTTTGCCTGTTATAAATGAAGTACTAAATTTAGTTACAGTGTATCAATGATATTAAAAATAGTGCCAAATGTGAACGTCTCTTCAAGTTATTTTGTGAAGAACAAAATGAAGACCATGCGAGACTTATACTTCACACTGAAGTAAGATGGCTCTCAAAAGCGAATTGCTTGAAAAAAATTATGGAACTATTTGATACTCTTAGTGACTTTTTTAAGCGACAAACCTGAAATGAAAAATCTGTTAACGGTCGATGGTAAGGCATTTGTGAGATAATTAGTCGATATCTTTGAAAAACTAAATATATTAAATAAACAACTTCAAGGAAATAAAACTCTTGTCGATGCAAAAGTGGCTAATCTGAAAATTTTGTCGGCTCATTTAAAAGAAAGATTTTCTGATTTGAAACAAATTGATTTCCCAACTTGGATGATGCAGCCAATGTTAGTGGATTTGACTGAAATTTAAAATTAGTATCAAGAAGAACTTGCAGAAATGTAAAATGATGAGTCAATTAAATCTTTATTTAATATAAAAGGAGCGATGGTATGGCTTTGTGAAGAAACCGAAATCAAATATCCAAATGCAACCAAATGTGCAAGAGAACTATTGTTACCGTTTCCATCCTCATATTTAGCTGAACGCGGATTTAGTGCCATAAATGATTTGCTGCTTAAAGAAGAAATCGGCTGGATGTAACAAAACGGGGAGACTTGAGACTGAAGTTAACTAAATTGGAACCTGACATAACATCTCTTTGCATCAAGCGCAAGGAACGCACTAAATTTAAATAATAAATAATAACCAATGATTAAAATAACAAAAAAATATTTCATTAAAAATATTTTGTACTTGAATTTCAGTTCTCCATTATGTGTTTTGAAAATTGACTTAATGTGTTTGCTCAATAATTTTTTCGTGATTTCCTCCTAAATCGTATCATTAATGTAGACAATTTCAATTTTCAAGTTGATAATTTTAAATATTTAATTTTTTTAATATTAAAAATTATTTATATGTTACGGGGGCATAAGAATGAAAGGTTTAGGTGGGGCATAGCACAAAAAAGATTGGGAAAAACTGATGTAGACTCATTAAGTAAAAATGCCCCCAAAATTTGTGATAAAAACTATTAGATTAATAATTTTCTATACGAAAAGTTTCATGATCTGTTGAACAATTATTTCATCCGAAAACAATTGAGGTGTATAATAGAAACATGAATGCAGAATCAAATGAAGGGACAGTTCTTCAGTACCGAAAAGTAGAACATTTTCTCTTGCAAACAACGAAGTTTTAACACGCCAGATGGGTCGTTGACAGATTGTACCCCTCAATAATATACCACCACGAGTGTCTACGAGTATTCAAGTTTAAAACAATAAGAGAACTACCCTTAGTGAATGCGCCATTTCTCACGAGAAACACGTAGTTCCAGGAAATTCATAACTGTAAAATTGGCGAGAAGTTCCACAGCACCGCGAAGTCTCATAGCGACGGGAATGCATTAAGAGCGCACATAACGGTGTACTAACTACCAGTGCCACATGTCATGTCAGACATCGCCCTCCACAAACTGATACTTGGCTCTCACAACAGACTCTTATTAGCAGTAAATGGCCCGGCAACCCCAAACGTGTCTACCACAAAGACAATCAAGCTGTAATTATCATGAAAAAGAAAGAGTAATTCACCTCTGAAATTTCCCTTTCACATGTTTGCTTTTTATGGGTTTACTATTTCATTTTTGAAATATTCCTGTATATGCAATGTAAATAATTTCGGGTTATTGCTAATATCCTCGGTTATTTATTGTAATTTATAACATTTGTCAATTAAGTGATAGCTAATTGCAAATTTTCAGGGATTTAATTGTCTACATTTGTATGAATTTCCAGCTTAATTAAACTATAAATCGAATATGTCAAATATCTTTAAGTATGTGAAAATAAAACCGAATTCCTCAAGTATCCTCACACATGTACCCTCTTGACGATAAATTTAGCCTCATTCTTTATTATAATCTCGAGAAAAATCTTTATATATGGAGCAGTAAATGTGGGCAAAATGTAGAAAGAAAATATACCTTTACTTGTACAATTTTCATTTTTTCAACCGGCGAGTTTGCAGCCGGTTTGAAAAGTTTCATGAGAATACTGCAATGAAAAATCTAGTATATACATTGGAGTTGAAAGGCATAAATTCCGTGAACAGTAGATTACGTGGAAATAAACGTTAAATAAAAACTAGGTTATTACTATGGATATTAACTAGGTTATACAGTAAAATCCTAAACTGATATTAATAACTTATTTTTCACTTCGTGGTAGAAGGTACCTTTGTTGTAAGAAATATGAAATGTACCTCAAAAAAAGAGATGAGGGAATTTTACTTATAACACGCCGATCGGCCAGCGTGCCATCCAGTAGTAAACATCAATGGACGCAACAAGGAGAGAATCAGCTCACAGGGAGAGTGCGAACAGATCACTGACTGCCACCGTGAACCATTCGCTTTCGCCACGCGATTACTTCCTTCCCAGCCATGAAAGTCCGTCCACCACGAAGACATTGGCAGCAATGAGAGTTCGCGGGATTCACTCGCACTAACAGATCAGTCAAGGACCGTTCATTCACGGAACGCTGACAGTTTTCCAACACGACTGACCTCCAACCCGTCCCCATTCCCTTTGTCTTTATGTATCGCGACGCACGGACTGAAGGTCTACGTAATTGGAGACATGTTAATGGAGTTACGGCGCCAACATACTGGAGAAAAGTAAGCTGAACAAGATAAAAATGGGAGTACAAAAATAAGGGAAAAAAGAAGAGTTGCGTCGGGGAATCAATTCGAATTTAATGAATGAAATTGGTACATGTAATGGTATATGGTAATTAATTAAATTTGTAATACGTACAGTATGCATATAATTTTCCAAATTTAACGACTATTTTCATTTTTAAGCAAACTGGAATATTACATTCACAATGTAAATTTGTTTAGGTATTCATGCAATCTTTTCGGTTTTATTTTGTCATTATATTACAATGCGAATTAATTAAAAAAATTAATTACCTATTACATCCTTCAACCTAATAAATACATAATTCTAAATAAATAATGGTTAGGTTAGCTTGTGACACGGGAAAGAACACACACGTGTTTCTTCTATTTTTATTTGACATAATATTAGTAACAACACACAACATAAAAATTCACAAATTACAATCATAGATAAAAAATACATTAAATGGCAATCAGCATTTTTTAAATTTATTTTCTTTAACTCTAAAAACGCTGTCCCTTAACGACATTCAGCGGCGGATCTACGGGTGTTAAGGGAGCTATAGCTCCCCCCTTTCGTGGACCTGAACTCTTAACAGATAAGGTTGATATTGAAAATTACAGCTGATAAATGGCATACTTTGTAAAAGTGTTACCAGATTAATAATTGTTATAATAATATTGTTATTAATAATACCATATTAATAAAATGAATAATACCAAATTAATAAAATGAATAATACAACATTAATGAAATTAATAACATTAATAACTTTAATAAATTAAGAATATAGATCGTTAATTGTTAATTATTTATTTGATGCATTTTATCTTAAGGTAATATTTATGAAATTTTGTAGTAAAGCCATAATTTTTAACAAAAATGCTCCCTTGTTAGCCCCCACTCTTGAGTACGGTCTAGATTCGCCACTGATATTACCAGGGATTCTTGGTCATTGCCTTTTTTTTCAATTCCAATCTTTTTGTCTTCTTTAATTTGCATGGAAGCACTCTTATCCATATTTTATTGCATCTTGTTATGTTCCTAATGTTGCGAATCTTTCGAAATCTTCATGCCTTTCCTTTGATGTAATCTATCTTTTATGTATCTTGGGAATTTGTAAGTCCGTGTTGCTTCATTTTTTCACATATTCACACAGTTGAAAAAGTGTAAATTAGAAGAAAAATATGTCAAATATTAAGCGAATTTTTTCAGAAATATCCACGCATTATTAGTCTTTGGCCTATAAGGTCTTTCAAATAAAACTTTTTTACTTCCCATATTCTCCTAAATTTTCAACATGTTCTATTTCCCATTTGCACTGCGCCTTCCCCATAACGAACAGTAACTTGTGAGCGCGTCCGAAAGCTTACAATAGCTCGTACACATCAGCACTCTCCTTCCCTCTATTCCCCCAGCAGACATGAGGAATGTTTTCGTGTACAAGCTTCAATTCAGCCCACTTGGCGGACGCGTATCGCTCCAGTTAGTCAGTCGTCATGAAAACAGACGAATAGCTATGTCAGCTTTCAATTCAAGACTCTTCCAAGCGGCGAAAGAGGCCTCAATTGTTCCCTTCGGGTGAAATTTCTTCATAGCACTTAATTAAACAACTTAATTACCCACGAGAAATGTTTGTTCTAATAGTTTAAATTGCGAACATTTCTAATAAAGAGCTATAACGTAGCCATGTTTATATTTAGATTCTCCTCAAGGTACAAGGATACCGTGCACTACCAAGAATCGTGTGCGAACACAAGAATAATAAACATAAAGCATTACATTTTTAGAGTGGTTGTTTTTTTAACAACCAAATGAAAAACACTGAAGATTATCCTATTAACACGAATCTGTTACATAAAACGACAAACATCCTATGTAATATAAACATTCCTGATAACAATTCTGCACGTAAGTAACATACAAAAAATGTTCAAAAAGATAAATAAGTTTTTGAATTGGAAAGTGCGACATAATCTATTAAACATACTATCGCACAATTTCATACTTTCAGATATTAATCGAATATTCAGAATTTTAGACATAAAACGAATGCAAGAAGATCAGATTTTACTTTTTAGCATTTCGCTCAAAGAAACTACGTATAATTGTTAAAGTATAATTTCACGCTGTGTATATGATAAAAGTCATTACATAGTTTGTATACAATGATATGTCAAATGAACCACTCGTTAATATATTATATATGAATGTACGAAAATTAAAAAATTGACATACAATTATGTCAGAATTCAAACATAATTATTATTAGGTATGTCTACGACACATCGACTATATTACGAATGAAACACAGTCGAACATTTCTTGACAGTAAAAAGAATAACTCATAACCGGAACTCGAAGCACTGGGTTGATCCAGCAGAGGGGTGAAAGGGGTACCCCTAGTCATCCCGGCAGATTCTAACTATTGTGAAAAATGGGTCTTGCATAAAGTGTGTTTTTCAACAAATTCATTTATAGCAACTAGTAGTTAAAAGCGAGCGAGAATTTCGTTATGACGACGCGTGGCATCCACTGACATATTTCGCAACCCCTCCTCCCTCGCACATCCTAGATACACTAGTGGTGACGAATGTACACAAACCTTCAGGATATTTCTATTTAGGTAACACAATGTTCAAATCAATGAGAATGAAAATTTAGGTTTATTAGAACTTAGGTCACCTATAAAAGCACATCACAAAAGTTACCTTCACTAATATAATACTTTACAGATATTTTAAAAATCAGAATGTATCCACCACGATAACGTCTGTAAACAAAGTGATAATAAAATACACGACCCTATTAAACAGACGTATCTTATATTTCACTAATTAATTATGACATTACAACGTTCCGACACTGACATGAGTCTTCATCGGGTAAAATTTACATTAAAATATGAAAATAACAAAATGTGAGAGCCTAATTGGTTCCTAAGTCAGTAGTGTAAGAACAGTCACAAACACAGTCAAAGAACAGATAAGACATAACAAGGAATATCTACATGTCAAAGAATTATTATAAAACCAAACCAAACATAATACATACCTATTAATCAAACATTAAATTGTAATCTAAAGGAAGTTTTACTGTGTCTCATAGTAAATTCAATACATTGTCAGTGCATTTAATACACATCATCTCCGAAATACTCCCTTTAATTTTCTTTTCATAATCAAAAACCCAAATACCATCCTAATCCATAGAGTGATCATTGAATACCATGTGTTTTGTTAAATTGACTGTGACAGATACATATATCTCATACAAGTCGCTCATACATGTACACAAGTGTAAACGTACCTTTACACTTCTGACTTAGGAGCCGAAGTGGCCCACTCTCTTGTTGTTACTTTAATGTTTGAATTCAGAATTTTATCTGATTTAGAATCATATCAGGGTCGAAAAATAGCAATGTCATAATTAATTGGTGAAATATGTGTGTCTGTTTAGAAAGGTCGTATATATTATTAGCATCTGAAATTCAAACATTAATGACTTATTCTTCATCTCGTCTGCAAATTAGTAATAAATAATTGTATCCGGCCGGGGTTAAGCAGACAACTGATTTTTATTAAAACAAGTCTCAAGTAGACATAAATTATTAAAAAACAAATCACACATAATAACATTAAAACATATACACAACATTTCGGAATCAAATTTGTACCATCTTCAGGTGAAACGTATATCTGAGCTAGTGCTCAAGTCACACTGAAGTGGGTAGAAATACCAGAGTATCTCAACTGAATTATCGAGGATTAGTGGAGGGAAGAGTAAACAAATAAAACAGGAACCTGAAAAATATTTACAAAAAAGATAATAGAAACTAAGACATATTCGAGGTGTACATAAAAAGCAATATGTAATAATAATATCAATGTTTAGTAGTATAGAGCACAAGGAATGGAAAGAAATGTAATTAAATTAAGAAGTATTTTTAAACTTTAATCGCTGAAAATTTGTTTCAACGCATTAAAATAACAGAAAATTCGAAACAAATTTGAAATCGAAGTACTGTCAATACATCACTACGACTACGAACATCATGAAACAAATGACAGAAAATTATGATGACAGACTCCTCTTACCTGTCTAGTCCACAATGAAACTCGTTGACACGGTTTTAACCTGTACTGTTGGTCCTCATCGCAGCCGATACGCGTTGCCCGCCATGTGCCATGTGTCGCCACGTGCGTCTCACACAACGCGAATCTCCGTCCTATCGATTCTCTCTCGCGACGAAGCTTCTGGACAGCGGGCGACGCGACGTCAGCGTAACGAATGGATGGCTCGTAGGCCACTTGCGCAACGGATGGTTAGCGGGGCAACGATGCCAGCGAAACGGAATTTACAATTGGAAAATTTAACAGAGATAACGATTATTTAGATCAGCTGATTCAGTCTATCAATTCCATAGGAAATGAGTTCGAATACCAAGGCGACGGCACGCTGAATATTGGCACACCCTTTCACTGAGGAAGGGAATCTCTACCCTGAAAATCTGTCTTCATGCGAGAAAAATTGGGACAAAACGAAATACTCATTTTTAAATTCCCAAATTTCCTACATAACTGACAAAACCGTCAACCACACGGACAAAAATTAATTTCCGTTAAAGTTTTCAACAGAGTACCCTTAGGTATTACGCTTACGAGGTCCTTGACTTCACATAATTTATGTTGATTAGGCATTTTTGTATCTTAAACATTTTTGATGAATAATTTTCAATGACACAATTCGTACAAATAAATCGAAGTATAATGAATAATAGTGAAATGAATAACGTGATTCAAGAGGGAGAGTATTGATACAGTGAAAAGAATATTGTTCAGTGGATTTATACAAACAACAAATCTGATTAGTCCAATATATTAGTGTGGTGCAGGTAACAAAATCCTTATGCACATTTTAGAAATGTGGACTATACCCTGAAAAAATCGAAAAAATCCGATACAATATGAAGGCGAATTGAAGATAAGTATATAAAGAGTAACTTCAGGTTGAAAGATTACATTTTACGAAGCTCTATTTAGAGGAAAAATAACAAGAGATTAGTCTTAATCATTTGATTCATGACAAAATATTTCAAAAGAAATAAATATTTTCAAGTCGTATCTATGAACTAGAGGGGTATTCCAAATGTTATTTCCGGAAGAAGTAATAACATTAGCTTTCTTATCATCCCGCTTTTAAAGATGGATTAAAAGCAAAGTTCCTTGGTACCTGTTCCTAGGTGTATAAAATGCGTTAAATTACAGAAAAGCGAAGATTAGAATTATGTAATATGCTAATAGAATTAATTGTCAAGCCGATATTAACAATGGTCAATATCCTAAATCAACACAAATTCTATTTGTAATAAGCGAGGAAAGTAATTGGAATAAAAATGCATAGAACATTTTGCCTTGGAAATAGGGAACATGAGTAATGAATGAAATCTTCAGTTTTAATTAGTGTCATTCATATTAATAATATTTAAATTAAATCATCCAACGCTGTAATAACAGAATGATGTACACTACTTGTTTAATTTCTTATTTCGTAAAATTCTTCAAATGCCCACAGTTCTTATATTGCAGTCAGTCATCAACTGTGTAAACTTCAGAATAACTTAACACTTTTCGTACGGAGCATCAAAATAAAATTATCTACATCAGTTCAAGGTCCGGGAAATGAGATGGCGCCGGCATATACATCCGCTAGCTTCGGAATTATACGAGTTATCACAGTAATTTTCGATGATGTTCCCAGTCTATTTAACACAATTAATGAAACTAATCTGACAGTCCATAGACGCACGAACTTGAATAAAAATCTTGCGCAATGCAACACTGAAAACGATGACGCAATGAACGAATGCCACTATTGCGGAGAATGGAGCATCTACACGCGACGCGGGAAAGCATCTGAACACACAAACGAATTCTCACGGTGCGTATCTCAGCTTCTCGTGCATGATCCTATTTACCTCGAGGACAGAGCGAGGGATTTACCTTTTCACGTTTGTAACTTCAATTAATGTTAAGGCGACCTTGAACCACTTTTTAAGTACAACTCCAAAGATAAGTGAATGTCGCAGTGACACCACGAAATCAGACCATCATATCCATCATCGAAAGTTTTCTAGTAGGTAAATGGGATAAGAAATGTCTTATTCATTAATTAATTATTTTGCTGAACTTACACCCAATTTTATATGGGTCGGCTAGGAATGGACAAATTTCAGGACAATTTAAGAGGGAGTTTCGACCTTGATGTAACCTGACAATATTCACAGATCAGTGGGAATATTCCTGTTTCCAGATGAATTCGATGTTGTATGAAACCACGTTCCATTGCATCCAACTCAATTACAACTTTCACAGACACTCATTCATGAATAAAATTGAAACGTGAATAACGTTATAGACGATATAAAATCGTACACGGATTACAGATACATATCCAAAATGTCGAATATCAAAGTAATGTTAAAACAGTGTTTCTAGGAATTCTTTCCATCCGTACTCCTTTTCCTGCAGTCTGTATCAGATTTGGCCACTTTATAATAAGAAAATTGCATTCACTTGTCGTGTACCCTACGTAGCACCACAACATAGGAAATTAGTAACCTGCTCCGTGAAGAGGTTCACAGATTGACAAACAGTCACGAAATGAGTAACCTGCTCCGTGAAGAGGTGGCCAAATTTCGCCTTGTGGTCCAAAGAGGGTTCGAAAAAATGATTAATGTCATAATACTACAAATATTATTACGGTTCCGAAAATATAAGTCGTATTCCTCGCTCTTCATATTTACGGTAGTTATAAATAAATAATGTTCCGCACTATTTTCTTCTCTCCGCCACCGTTTATGTTAGTATGTTAGGGGTATGTTAGTTATAATATGGCTCGCGACAGCGAGCCATGAACAATTATAATGAACAATGATGTTAGGTTAGCCATGAACAATGATGTTAGGTTTGTTAGACCCGGCGATTTAGTTTTAAGAAAATATGTTGTACGTGTGAAGATGGAGGCGATGGTGGAGGTAGCAGCACTCGCGGAAGGATTTACGAAGAATAAGGTTATTTTTCTACGGCGTTGGACCATAAGGCGAAATTGGTCCTAAAAGAGTATTGTGTAAATCGATAACCCAATTCATCTGCCTCTTATCTAGACATTGATTTTGATTTATAACGTTATGATAACTCTTCTAGATAAAAACACACTTAAAGAAAATTTAAAAAAATAAGAAAACATTTTTAAATACATGATTTCGACATATGGTGTCAGAATCAAATTATTTACATGCAAATCCGAAACAATTACCAATCCGATAATCCATAAAGATTGACAGTACGAGTAGAGTTCGATTATAGAAAATCTGTGGTGAATACGTTGAAACGCCTGTGGCTAGAGTCGACATTATTCTGCCATACCTATAAGAAAATTAATGTTACGTGATGAACTTTCCTCTTTAAACTGTTCCATGATTCAAAGTTTGGGAACCACAACACAAAGTCTATCGGTTTCGCAAAATCGGCCATTTTATCAAACATTTCACATTCTTAACTTAAGTGCTGAGACCGCTGTTACCCTATCGTTTTTCTCTCGTACGGTGGAATGTACAAGTGATATGCGAACACATTTGTCCCCACACAATCTTTGAAGATATTGAGTACGGGAAGCAAAATTCAAAGCATTCATTTGACACCCGCGCATTCTTTCACGGGGAAAGGAGGTAGCGTGGTGTAACAGGACCCCAGAGCAATAGGTAAATAGAAAGTTCCACTCACAGTGGCGTCTGGAAGCTGTGGCGTACAGCGGCAGCGGCAGTGACGTCGGGCGACTGCGACGTCAGGCGTCTGTCCTTTCGGCCGGCCGATGCGAGCGACGAAGCGTCGAGGAGGGCTGTCTGACAGCGACGGCGCGGCGGCGGCGGCAGCAGTGAAGACGCGACCTGCGGGCACAGTACTTTGCGCTCACGCAATTGACAGCGGAATGCCTCTGCCACTACAGACAGCTAGCTACAGGACGCACAAGAGGACGACGAGGAGAAGGAAAAAGTTCGCACGTGCCAATCGCGTGACGCCACGGACCAGATGCGCAATTGTCCACCTCCTTCCTCTCGCAGCATCCAATCCTCGTCGGAAGGACTTACGCTGATTCAAACAAAATTAAATTACTTTCTCGTACATCCACATAGAATCTGTAAAATTTATTAAATTTTCACAAAATTAATTAAAATTAAATTCTTTTATTTTAGAAAAATTAAAATTGTCATTATTGTAATAAAGATTCCTTCCTTCGAATGCTGTTCGTATTCAATGAATTTTCACATTTAAATCACGATTAAAATAATCGAAATTAAAATTATTTCGCAATGCATGACATTTTATATATTATTTCTTTTACTTTTGATTCGTAAGATCATAGCAACTTGCATTTTGAAAATCTTATTAGGATTTTTCAGAAAACATTTCATTTAATTGGTGTGCTTGTAAATACTCCAAGCGGTCATTTGGTGTACAGTGACACTTCTCAATTTTTGCATTCCCTATCCCATTCCCATTTAATTTAAGTCACAAGAATCTTCCGAAAGACGGACAATCTAAAACGGACACGTAGAGTCGAATTTTATACTAGACGACTCTCACAACGGAAAACAAAGTGATAGTACAACCCCATCGATACGAACTTTCTACCCAAGAGCAATTTTTAATTAAATTTTGAGGTTGAAATTTCAATCAAAACTGTAAAACTCCACGAAAAGCAAGAAAAAAGTCGCTAATTCAATTTTACCGGAGTTGCGGAGTTACTTACAAGAAAAGAAAAAGAAACAAATAACAACTGTCATCATTTATGCTTGATTAAAAAGAAAGAATGTCTAAGTCATTGTTTCAATTCATTTCATGTGTCCATTGCATGCGCAGTCTAATTAAGTACGTGTCTCTTTTGCCATGTGTATATTGATTAAAAAGAATCGCAATGAATATGTCATAGTTTTAATTTATTTCTTTATCTGTCCACTGCACGCATAGACGGAAAAATCATCCCACTAAGTTTATGTCTCTCTCATACGATATGTCATATCTTAAATCAAAATGAAACACGAACATGGACATACAGCCTAAGATGAATGACGTCAGATACGTCCACATTATCTAGCAATAAGGATGAGAAAATCGGCAAAATGACACAAAAAATCTGCATTCGTACATTTCTATCACGGCTCCAATTTAAAAAATCTAATCCATCCTGGTAATCTGTACATTCAAGGTGAATCGAGTCCCGAGAAGCGGATCCCTCATCACTCACAGAAAGAATATTTCCATCGGATGATTCACGGGTGATGCCACTGCGTTATATAATCATGACATGGACAGTTTTATTTCAAAAGGAAAATGCAACATTTGTCCGTGCAATAATGATGGGACGCAGCTTCCCCACACAGCTATGATAGAAACGCTCCATAATATTGTAAACACTTAAACAATATTAAAGAATTATAAAATGAATCCCTTCATTCGAAAAAGTGCCCGAGATGTTAAGATATGTTCCAGTGTTATGTGGTAGTATTCAGATAATAACCTAAGTGGTGCAAGCCCTAAAGCGACAATTTAAAAAAACCTATTATGGTACATAAGACAAGGACAGTATTCTTTTATGTGTAGCGAGTGTACATGCTCCTTTCTCCCTACCATTTATCTTCCTTTTCTCGAGCTCCGGTGTTTCAGTGATCTTGCCGACAGCATTTCTACCAAGTAGATCAGGTGATTCCATGTGTAGTCGGACTTTTAACTATGTTCATACCGATTCGGTCCAGTCTCGCTTTATCTATTCGCGTTAATTTTATTTAAATGTATATTAAGAACCTTCACCTCTAAACGTATACCAGATTCTACGTTCTTCGAGTTATAGATTGGTAGTGTTTAGCGATAGTAAGATAGTGATAGCGATTTAGTAAGATAGATTAATGTTTCTTTTCCTTGTAATCATAATAAATCTGTGTCTGTAATTATTTCTTATAAAATAGCTATTTATTTCACGAAACTAATCATACCTCAAATGTGAGATATTTCAATTAACGTTACTTCAAAACATATGTTCCTATACAGAATCACCGGAGGATAGAAAAAAAGTGAAGCATATAATATACCTACCACAAATTTGAAATATACAGTTTGCAATAAAACAACATCGCAACAGTCAAATGGGGAATATGTCAGATCCCGTCTCCCCATTACATTTTACCGATCAGTTGGCAACACATCACTCATTCTTTTCCTAGGGACCAAGGCATGCACGGTTGGTGAAGTCTGCTTTGGATAACTCAATAATTTAAAAATTTCTACCAAAACAGCAACAATAACAGTGGTCCAATAACTGAGATATTGAAACAATCCCAATGTTAGATCAAACCACTTAAGTCATCAAAATTTGAATTTACAAAAAGATTGTCTATTTTGTAATATGGTGCAAGAATATTTATGCGACGTAATGCGAACAAATACAAGAAGTACAGTGCGAACATGAAATGCTTGCACAACGCACACCATGAGTCACTTCGCGAAATGTGAGGCGGCTCCTTATCAGCGCAGCAATTAACACGAACCTGCAGAATGCTGAAGTGACGCGAGTGGAAGATTTAAGAAGACCGAAGTGAAATTCATGCATAATTGCAACGCAATATATACATTATTAGTAGGAAATACCACTCAAAATTAGTCTTCCAATATGTAATCAAAACATGACGCAACGGTTCCAGACTGAGACACAAGGGCAGAGTTCTCCATCCTTTTCTTTTCGGAACTATCTAGGATGAGTGAAATACATGTGTATGACACTTTTACACTTTTTAACCAGTTACATAAAATATCAATTCATACGAAAATATATTTCAAATATTTGAATTATTCAGAATTATTCCAATTGTAAATAACAATGAGATGAAAATGAAATTTTACTGACGATACTGATACAGCTGCGAAAGGAGTACTTCCTTAGTAATCAAAAACAAAAAGTTACACAAAAAATACTACACACTAGGAACGGAATGAAATGAAGTAGTTGATAAGCGAGGCGATTATCCTAGATAATTAATCAAATCAGTTTTCACAACACGGCTATGAAGGAAGTCAGTAGTGTACGAGGTGACACTGACAATATACTAGCACTCATGGGATTGCATCAGGTAGACCACCGTTCAACGACATCGCTAGATTTATCCCGTGTTCTCCCCCTTGTCGAAACAGAATGCGCATTACATTGATAATGATCACCCAAATCGAAACACAGGAACAATTAATCAAGTTAAAAAAAGACTTCGAATGCAACCGAATGAATAACAAGAGAAAACCTATTGAACAGGTCGATTGGCATGACAATCACATGAGATAATTCTAAAATGAACTGTCCTAGGTCGGTCCAAGACTAAGTTGTTAAAATAGGAAAGTCATTGTTTGGAAACAATCACAAACACAGTGCATCAATAAAACGCAAAATAAGTCAATAAATGTGCTAGGGCAATAAATCAGTGCGATCATTGTAACTGCTTAAGATCCATACTAAGCAACAAAGAAAAACAAATCTAAAGCAAATACTTCGTTCACAATCGAATCCAAGCGGGGAATAACACATAAAATGGTATAAATCACAAAGTTTTCTCGCAATATTATTGATAACCAATCAAGAACCTCGTACTGAAATCATAATGTTACAACAGTATTTTCCACTTACCCATAAACAAGAGTTGAACAGACATTCACAAAATACACAAGAACCAAATTAATGCATTGCTGTGGCTAAATATTCAACCAAAGTTTACTAGGAAGACAAAAAAACATTACATGAAAGCCATGTGCTTCGGAACAAGTCTTCAGATATATCTTCAGAAANAGAATCAGGTCAAGAGTCGGCGTCGATGGCTGAGTGGTTATCGTAGTGGCCTCTTAAGCCTCGGTGAGCGGGTTTGATCCCGGTTGAGGTCGACGGATTTTTCGGGTGCAAAAATTCACACTTTTTATTGCAAGAACAATATCTCTTCAGCATCATAGGATGTTCTCGAAAAAAAAAAAAAAAAAAAAAAACGCAACCAAGTAGTACCAAATGCACCCATACGGCAGTGAAAAACGGAACGTCAAAATTGCGAATGTGATTCCGCACACATTCGCAACCAAAGAAAAATGGACCAGTATTAATGGAGCCGAGACGAATACGCTGCTATTATTTTGATTATTGTTATTATCATCATCAAGTCAAGAACAAATAAATAGTCAAATGACATCTGCACATATGTTTTAACATTCAGTACATTTTTGATAGTTTTACCGTCACTACCATTAAAGAATTGGAAAAAATATTGAAATTAATGAAACATTCTGTGGAATATCAATCTACATCACATAACTGCATAATTCGATATAGAATAGAAAACGAGGTGCTATCTCAAGGACGAAAGGGTGGGGTGATTTACAGTATTTCAAAAGACTTCATTTTCACTTTTAATACGATTAAGTTAATGGCGTACCGAACAAACTAGCACTAACTCACAGAAGGCATGTCCGGTTTCATCAGTTCTGCTTCTATACACATATAAACCTTGTGCATGTAAAACCAATCAAATTATTATTAGAACCCGACAGCGCATGTATTTCCACTATATCTCTGAGCGGAATAGCACCACGATTGGTCGAACTAGAAAAGGTTTTCATTTGGAGCTTCCCTCATATACTCCAGATGAATCTGTTACGCACCGTAAGTTTCCCAACAACCCCCTGTCTCTCCTCGCTAATTTACTAACCCCAATATTATGGTTTGGTGGAGGAGCAGGTTTCATGGCCTAAACCTCACCAAAACACATTAAATAAATAAAACGTTTACATACTCGTCACTTGAATCATATATTTTGAATTAAAAATGAAACAAGAATATTCACGGAATTGTTGAACAAATGAAAGTTTTACAGTTATGTTGGACAAGTAGTACTCTACTCTAGTCAAAGTCAAAGTGTCCCACAACAGGCCCCGAAGGTGCCCTAGGGGTTCGCGGAGGGTAGAGCTCCGCAATTACTAGACCTCGGCGCTAGGAGGAGGAGATGTGGTCAGCATTTCGCTCCGACCGGTTTGACCCCAGGATAGCCCCTGGTACTCATTTTACAGCAGGCTGAGTACTCTACTCTAGAAAACGAATTTGTTTCAAGGCGAACTAAACAATCATACGTTTTCATTTGACAGCACAAAAACAGTTTCAAAAAGAAGTTCTAAAATGAAGCAGGATCATATGAACGTTCTCGACACAAGTAAGTTATTATGACAAGGAATACGTATTACATAATATGAAACGCAAACCGTGACTAGAAAGCAAACGGATCCCTCGAATTCTTCCACAGGTCCTAGTTTGTTTGGCGTGTCCGTGTGCATTGAAGGTCAGCGGTTTTTAAAGAGTAAACAGATGAACATAAATGCACTCGCAACACTTTTGTGATCGCCTTTTAGGTGTTAACAGCTACAAACAACCGCCTGTTCGCACACCTTTCCGTCATGTCAAACACGAGGCACGAAAACAATTACTCGGTACTTAATCCGAATGGTCAATAAGCCTTACCAACAACTCTCATTATCAACAAACAATTGGATTGATGAAAGGGTGCGTTAAACTGTCTGTTCGGGTGCGAAGATTATCTGTACAATCATTACATAAGACCCATGGGTTTCCAAGTCTTCTCGCGGGTGAATATGATACACGAACACCAAGAAAGTTTGCAGTATGAGTAGAAATATGAGAATATTGAAAGAAAAAGGATTAACATTCATCCAAGGCAAAATTATTAATAGTAGTACAAATAGTTTCGCAAAAAACAGTAAAAGAGGAAGGCAATAACAAAGAGGAAAGCAATAAGACAATTCACCCTCACAAGCAAGGAACAATTCGATCAAAGGAAAATCTGTAGAAATACAAGAGTCGAAATGAAGCTAGGCTTTAATGAACACAACGTGGTAAGATTGAGCGCACAATTTTTTTCTATTCTAAACATAATAATAATAATAATAGTATAACAAAAGAAGTAATAATCATAACAATAGTATTAATATACATTAAAAATAATTTTCTATATTTTTATTATCGGCAAAATATCAATGATCTGAAATATACAAGAAATTACAAGAGGAATGTACAGAATATTTTTATATTCAATCAATAAAAATGAAAATCTTTCACTGGAAAAACTGGTATGGTGGGAAGTTTTTAAATATGGTTTTGAAGACGACAAAGTGAAAAACTATCCAACTATTGTATTCAAGACGAAGTGCAGAGACTGGTCTATTGTAGAGTTCGTAAGAAATGTTTAGAGTTATTAAAAGTAAATTTTGCAACTAATTTCCACAAGCCCATTTCCTTTTTTGGAAGAAAGATAAAACAGAAAAGCGTCGATATCCAAATTGATGTGGTCAATGGTGTTCGGATAAAAGAATCCACTTAGAAAAAGGCTGCAATACAACCAACCACAGAACACTTTATTTGCATATATCATGTACTACATAATTAAAAAGTAAACTACAAATAAAATATGTAAGCAAGTACATATGTACAATCATTTATTACGATTAATTGTGATATACTAAGAAAGTTGTAATACTCGTCTGCTTCAAAGTTGACTTCCTGTTTATGGCAGAGAAGTCTAGTTTTTTTTTGCGTTACAAGTCAATATCGTCGCGATTTTTTTTACTTTTCTTTTCCACGATGCCAGTTAGGATAATTGAACACTCGAATAAGCTCGGTTAAACTGTTAATATAATACTGTAATATACACTGTTAAGCGGGTTGCCTACCCAGCATTCATCAGAATACAAAATAATTCTGCCAATCGAACTACTTTTCATCCCGAACTATAAACACAGAATGTGACATGAACTTCCCATGATTCACGTGTTTTCCAAACCATGTAACCGAAAATATTTTTTCAACCAAATTTAAATAGATAGGTTAAGAAAATAGTCCTTTAAAAACTCAACATCACGATCGAGAGAGTTTTATTCATTATTTGCAAATTCATAAAATTAAAGCAATGAACCAGACAAACTATTGTTATGATTTACAAATTTCCTGTCCATTTCTAGAAACGTGAACCAAACCCTGTCCCTCGAAGAGCTAGTCGCAATAAATACCCCAGAAAGTCATAGGTATTTTGATTTTACGCAACTAATTTGTGTTGCTGTAGGATTTGGATTCGCGATCACTAAATTACAGTTGTTTGCACAGGAGAAATCAGGACACTGCAAAGCGCGACTAAGTCAACATAAAATTTCTACAAAGGATACTTAGAATAACATTTTGAGAAAGCTAAAAATGCGAATTGAATACATGGAGATGATTTTTATCAGTATCACAGCACAGAATTTATTTCGAAACCACCAACGGTTACGAATTATGGTTACTTGGTATTTGTCCTCCAGCTATCCATATGGTAATGTGTGAAGAGATTATCCCAAGTATAATAAATAGCAATTTCAGTGTATACAAACACGCTCACACAACTTATAAAAACACGACATGATATTCCGAAATCAATAAGTACCAGCTACATGTCAAACAGGTAGTAAATAAAAAGAAGTTCATATACGAGTGACTCCACTTAGTGATATACGTTTCAATGTTTATTCTTATCTGTTAAATGATAAATGTTCCAATGTTTAGGGAAACAGAACTACGCACGGAACATAAAGGTTGAAGAAAATACCTACCTAATATTCAATAGATATATTTTTAGGAAAAATGTACATAGGGGGTGGGTTTACAGAAAGTTGTTTTTTTTAATAGGAACTATTAGAACTCTCCAAAGTCAAGGCCATTAGATCCCTATAAAGTAAATGGCGAGAGAATAAGCTGTCNATCTAGATGTGTATAAGAGACAGTCCTTACACACTGCACGTTTTAACTGGAGTGAAATTTCAAGTAGTGTTAAAATGTGTACACAACGAAGTTATGACACCCACATTGCCACGTGTCTGGAAAGACGAATGCAGGGACTTGTTATATAAGAAGTTTACTGTGTGCATAGAGATGACACTTAGCCCGGGAGTTTTGGTGACCATGTGACGGCAATAGATCTGGCACGTGCGAGACGACGTCTACGTTCAGTCGCTATGAGTCTGAAATACTTTCATACTTTATCAATGATGACACCACCTCCACATTACACGGAAAAATCCTGCCGTGTGGACATACTTGATATTTTAATAGCTTTGAAATATATAACACATGTTGTGTTATTTGGTGTTTTGAGTAATCAGGAAGCATTTGAACGCTTAAACGTTTATTATTTCAACCGTATTTCACAATACTCTAATTGCAGAATTTTAACATTCTCATCACATTTCCCTTTTGGCAATAAGAGTACGATTACACCACTTGTTTTTATCAATTTTAAGATTCAAAATATCAATTTCAATTCAGAGTTGTTGTTTTTTTACAAGTTAAATAGTTACAATACACAGTACTTTTACTCCTTTTGCTATAGGAAGATTCCTGAGAACTTCCTATAAACGAAGAAAAGAAAGACTACCGACACCGTATCGACAGAAACCATTGTATAAATGTTAATTTCAAGAGGTAAGGTGGCAGCTGACCGTAACAATCTGCCTAATTTCAAGTGCGCGCGCTTCCAGGACTTGACATCAATAAATAGCGAAGGAACAAATTTTCAAAACACACGAAATTAAATTGCAACACAGCAAATAGTCCACTTTCATGATGTGATTAAAAAAACGAAACAGGGATAATCACATGTTTACACATGGATTAATATTAAAAGACAACTGTTCAATGAATTCCTAACTGCATAATCCAAGTACATTAAAACTGTAATTGTTTGCTAGTATGTTGTCATATAACTCAAAGACAGAACCAAAGTATCCACACAGTTGAATTTTTCCTTCTACGGGAAAATAGGGTTGTATGGACCAAGACATAGTATTCTCTACTACAAACCGGGGTCTGAGAAAGACAACTCCGTTTTATCTGTCAAAGCTATAGTCCGATGAGACGGCGCGTAGTCCGGAGGAGTCCGAAAGCAATATTATAAAAATATGCGGTTAAACTAAACTTAATGCTTCACAATAGTTTATGATAGTTTGAGATACAATTTGAGATACAATTTTTTCCTGCAATCCGCGGTGTCAATGTAAGGTTATTTAAGACAATACAATGTTTTGAGAGATTTCTGCATTTGTTATAAACTCTCTTAAGATTATATTGATGATGGCTAAGCGAGCGAAAAAGTTTTTTGCTTATTAAAACAATGACAGTAGACTATACCATTTTATTATTTAATTATAATTTGAACATCCTTTGTCCACGTCTCACCTATAATAATTATTTTAAATTTTATTTTTGAAAGAGAGAGAACACATTGAAAATATTAATTGACTATTGCGAGTCTAAGCATCATTTAACATTTAACAACACTATTTGCGTACATTTAAGAGAATGATTTTGAACTTGAAAAAAACGGGTCCTACATTCCAGACTTAATATTTTACACATAGTGTTATTAAATGTTAAATGATGTTTAGACTCACAATAACCTATTAATATTTTCAATATGTTCCAGCTCTTTCAAAACATTGTATTTATTAAATAATCTTACATTGACACCGCAGATTATAAGAAAAAAACCTTGTGGTATTATTGAATCGAAGATGAAACAAATCGTAGTTAAAAATTTGCAATAATTTTGGGAATAATATCACATTTTCTTCACAGAATTAAGAGTTAAAGATCGACAACTGCCCTTTTGTACTTAACTGCGTAGTTCATCCACGTCTTCAGGTTGTTGTAAGTTGAGACTCCAAAGAACATGAGGATAAAACATAGGAAAAGGTGGGGTTGCGGCACATAATCTTCCTCATTTTTTATCCGTAAAAATAAAATAAAATAAAATAAAATAAAATAAAATAAAATAAAATATAGCGATTTAAAAAACGAAACATCTCGATATTACCTTGAATAATATAATTTTACTTCACAAAGAAATCACATCAAGTGTCTACTCAAGAAAACACGTCATTTTAGGTTGTAGTAATATACTACTGAAATTATCACACCAAACAATTACGCACAAAAAACATTACTTTCTAAATCACATTTTCCTTGCTTCACTATTCTTCAATCCATTACTGATACGAAAACACAAATTTATTACGATAGTGCAACACAAATACTCCGAGTCCCAATAACTATTGCAACCTTTTCATATGTAATTACGGCTATGATGTAAGCAATCTTAGGACTACCATGCAAGGTTGCCAAATATGAGGGTCACGGCTATCTGTTTAGAAGGCCAAGGTAATCAGAAAACAAATTAACACTAATTAAATATTCATTAGTCAGGGAAATCATACGAATATGACATTTTCTACACATAAATGGCGTACTAGCGGATTACCCAAGGTTACCCAGGATTTTTCTTCGACTAATCTTATTTTACTCACGAAAAAATAAAATCTATTAATATTGTTAGATCAAAATATTTTACTCGCTGCTTTTTAAACACATGAACAGATTCCTAATTTTTCAAATTCACAATAATAGAAATTTAAAACTAAACTTGACTTTATACACTACACCATCTCGCCCGGATAGTGACGGGTCAATTTTCACTTCCGAGACATGACGCGGCTGCACATTTCATTAAAATTCTTGCAAAATCTGAACTATTCGTCGAAATTTTGCGATTAAAAGACGTTTTTATATTTTGGTTAAATACACAAAACAAATAAACGATTACAATTGATGATTGATTTCTTTTTCTCTTCTTAAATAACTCTGAAATTGCAGTATTTTAACTTCTATGTTGATAAAGTTTTATCGATAATTTAGGTTACTTTTTGTAAATAGACATGCTATAGTGAACTTTTTTGTAGAACTCTTACAGACAAATAATATTGCCATTCATAGTTGTCACCCATCTCTAACCGTTTAGGTAGTGTAAGTGATTACAGCGGACGTTTTGCCAACTACATCGTCATAAATATAAAAAATAATTTATCTTTCTTTTCACATATTTTAAAAATAAAAGTTTTCATCCTGGACATCTAAACCATCTCCTTGCCTAATTTATCATGATCGGTTCAGTGGTTTAGTCGTATCAGGTAGCGAACAGAAACATACTTTCGCTTTATGCATTTATACCTAAGTATGAAGTATTTGTCTTACAGAAGGAAAGATCAAATTGTTGAAGATCTTAAATGTGGAGCTTATTAATGTCTTAAAAAGATCATAATTTTCAAAAGGTCATTTTCATATCAAGGGTTACTTAGTTCATATTATTTAACGGGACCATTCGTTTGGTATAACATGCAATTTCAATAAGTCATATTTAACGCATTTTCGTAGTAATATTACAAAAATTCTTTATATGAATGATACAGCAGCCATCCAATCCCGAAGAATATGTTCATGGTGGGATTGCGAATACCAAGAAAGGAAAAGATCTAATTCTTGGAAAGCGAACATCACTCCGCACAGAACGTCAAGGTAAAATACTATGAGCCATTGGAATTTCTAACGCAGAGGCCCCGACCAGGGAAATGACATGCGCACAAATATAAGGATATGCTGTGGGAAAAGTCTTCCTCACTTCGGAAGTGGTAACGTTGCACGGATGACCAACACACAGACCTACTAATGTGTCATAAAGAACCATACCGAAGAGGTACAAACCATACACGAGAGGTATAAACAGTAGTCCAAAGGGATAGCACATACATAATAACATTAAAATACGTGGGTGATAATTTACTAGACTTAGTACGAAACATCAATATCCAGGATAACATCAATAAAAAAATCAAGCTCGTACATGGAATAAGATTGGCGATACTCGTACTTGCATTTAAACTCGCGCAGAGATTAGCAGAGCTCACGAATTATCTGGACGATATGATAAGCAAGTCGGACTTCGTTTCCATGTGATTGCAACAGGTATCGATCAACTGAAATAAAATCCATACAAATAGATAGCAACAGAAGTAGCGAGGATTAATAATGCACGCACAAGCGAGCGCAAGTAAACGCCAGAAGCGTCTACCAAAGAAAACGAGCGAAATTATGTGACGCACCCGAAGTCAAAAACAAAGTCCCTGGGCTTAAGTTCCTAGTACTATTCCTATCGGCCAAAATTATTCCCCCTCACATTAAATTAAGTTTATGATATCTTAGGGATTATTAAAACTATTACAGTACAGTCAATATTTCGATAATTCCCTCAAAATAAGTGTGTTGAATATAAAAGTAAACCATCCTAAAATACCAATTTTCAACGTGGATAAACATGTCACAAAGTGTCGAGGCACCGTTTTCCACCCCCCACGTATTGCTGAACGGTACGATTAGATACCCCGCCCTGATGAACAGGTT
This sequence comes from Laupala kohalensis, assembly GCA_002313205.1. Lineage (NCBI taxonomy): Eukaryota > Metazoa > Arthropoda > Insecta > Orthoptera > Trigonidiidae > Laupala > Laupala kohalensis. The sequence continues at coordinate 268,259 of NNCF01129835.1, read as the reverse complement.
TTCGTCTAATACAGATCAATGTCGGTTCGGAACCAGAAACCTAACATCTCTCCTTCCCAAATCCATGGCTCAAATCATAAGGTTGGTTAGAAAAGCACGCCTCATGACCTGTACCTCGCCACATAATAAAACAAGGCATGAAATAAATAATTAACAAACATCTACATCCACTTCCTTGAAAAATTACAAAATATACGATCGCAAGAACATTAGGCATTCAAAGCAATATTTAAAAGAATTCATAATTTAAAAATTGAGTCTTAAAAATTGGAAATAATTGATATCGTGACTAGTCCAAATAAAGCCATGTATTGTAAAATGTGTACGTATTCTCACATTAATGTGATTACAAAGCGTTTTGTAATTACAATAATTGAAGAAAACTATAAGATAACTTAGAAAAGGACCTTTGAAGATACAACAAATAACTAAATTTTACAGACATGGAATCCGAGTCCCTAAAATATTAAAAAAATACTGATGCCATAATTAGCGTAAAATACATTCAACTAGAATAATATAGTCATATATTAGAGAAAATCATTAAGCAATGAATGTGCCAGGATTTATTTCAACGCTCCAAGGTGGCTAGAGATTCTTGATCTCAAAATTCATTGACATTCCCTGACCAATGAATTAATTTTCTCTTAACTTTTATAGTACAACATGAACATGAAGCAAAATTTTCCTTAACAATTGGGAAACAAAAATTCTAGCAGGTGATATCTTATAAAAATAATTTCATAAAAGGAAATCATTAATAATTGAAACATTCAATACTAAAGCGTTGTCATTAAACATTAAAAATAAGCACACTTATCACGAAAATGAATTAAACCAAGTTTGGTATTAGACTGACTAAAAATTAATTCTTAGTCTAATATCAAGCATGGTTTAATTCATTTTCGTGATAAGTGTGCTTATTTTTAATTAAGTAGCCTTTAGCTCTGCCATCATTGAAAGGACGAAGCACTTTGAGAACGAATCTGTGGTTGCAGGTGGAATGGGTGGATGTACACGAGGTAAAGCCAGCGCAGCGGACATGAAAATGCCACCCTTTTCCCCCGCCTCATTCTTATTCTTTCGATACGCTCAGCACAATAATACACGTATAACACTCTTCGAGAACGTTAGAATCATCTAAGTTACGATGCAATCATGGCATTTGTGGTCAATGGAACATATCTGCTAAAATTAGGGGTACGAGTGGAGTCGTCGTCCACTGTCCAATAATCCTCGCAATTAGGGTAGCCATCAACAAAAAATCTCAAACCTAGGACTACTCGCTAATATCAACGGTTCTACTAGTTCTATCAGGTCTAGAAGTGGGTCCACTGGAAATGCCTCTGGATTTGTTTCGTTGAAGCTGAACGGTAACCGTTTCGTTCAAACTGTGGAGCGTTGCAATGAAACAGTTACCGCTCCAACCTCAAACTAGCTCCACTTGAAATAGTCTCGTTGTCGCTTCGTTGCAATGACGCTAACAAGAAGTTAGTTACCGGTCACTTTCGCTGTAAAAGTCACGCAGCGCTTCCGCCATTCCATGAAGAGAGTCACGGAAAGGATAATGGGTTGAGTAAGTCGTCTTGAATCTAGTCGAAGAAAAGAATTTGTGGTGTAACTTTTAATTCAACGATCGTTGTTATCACTATTAAATTTTCTTCCCTGGGCAGTGAGCAAATTCCATGCCTTCTCCAGAAAAAGAAAATTCCCTGACTTTTCCCGGTCGCTCGCCATCCTGCGCTTATAATACAGCTACGCTCTTTCAATTCTACAAGGGTATCACCTCGGGTGTCAGAATACAATGGTCGAAGTGCCTGTTTGAACTCGTGTTGGGATACGCCACATTTGATAATAATCGTAGCAGAACGCTGAAATAGGTCACGTTATATCCTACGATTTATTTCAAGGAACTTCAAGAAAGAAACGAAAATCAATATCAAACATTGACGTTCATTTCATAGAATGACTCCCTTAAAGAAGTTATGAAACTTATTCTTTAAATATAAATAATTTTCAAGTTAAAAATTATTTTTCCTGTACTAATAAATGAGTTGAAGTTTGACAAGTGGCTCAGAAACTAAAAAATCAATTTCCACGACATTTTTCGACCCCTCAACTGTTCCCGAACGTTTCCAAGCACTTGCAATTTACGATAGCCGATCAATTCAGTTTCCCTATTTTCGTCGCACAAACTGACGTCTTAAACAAGATAAGGATAAATATAGATTCCTTCGATATATTGCAAAATACCTCAATACTACAACAACACAATGAGTTCTTGGAAAAATAAACATGGAAATAAAACCCAATGCAGATTGACATTAATTAATGTAACGGAAAATTACCTATAAAGGCGATATTTCGCACCCTTTCAACTAGGATGAATGAACAGGAATGAAATTGTTGCAGAGGGAATTACAGGCAATTTCCCTCGCTCGACCTCGGATACTCAAGTTACTAACTATAAATTATGCATTCTAAGTGGTACACCGTTCCAGTTTTATTTCATCTCGAATCTAAACTCATTTTATCCTGAAAGCAGTCACATTTTCCAGATTCTTGGAAATAAATGGAAAAGTATTGCAAATATCTGAAAAATAACATTTCATAGATCTCTTCATATATTTGCGAACAAATCTGGCGAAAAAACTAATTAAAATAGATTAGTCATTAATGGAAATAAAGAGATCGAAAAGTTTGCGTGATTGATTTTGTTCCCTTCACTTCTCATAAACCAAACGACATCAAACTTTAAAATTGAATTCAGTAGTTTTTTGAAAAGCGCCTTATTTCTGAGAAAGCCATTCTCCACTTTTGATGAACGTTAACTCCCAGAACTAAAACATATTAACATTAACGGCGGCAGAGTTTTGCTCACATCAAAAACGAAGAACAATGTACTGGGAACACCATAGAATTCCAGTGACGATTGGAGAAACACCGATGAATACATGTAATATAAATATTCCTATAAAATATTTGTTAATAATGGAATAAATGATTATATTAGTAAATACATGGATTCCGTGTGAGATTAAACGAAGTTACTTGTACAACATAACCAATATAAACAATAGAGCATTATGTTATCGCTCATATATGGATGCCATTTCAAGTCACGTATGAAGAGTTTCTCATAAAATGTAACTGTTGCTTTTGAAATTCTAAAAGGGTTACAAATAAAGACGAATTAGCATTCGCATAGGAAAATTATAATCTCTGTAATCGGAGTTGAAGGGGCATTTTTTCATCATAAAACATCTAAAAATATACTCCATGACTGAATTGGACAACTCTTCTTCTACGAATACACATTTTGACGTCATTATTTAAACATAGCGTCAAAACTAGGAGAATAGAAAATTTATGTAACTGAGTATTCCAACGTTTTATAATATTTATGACTATCGACATTTACACGGCAGACAATAGACATTTATGACCAAGTAGAGTGTCAGACTCAAATTGCATCATCATATTGACTGACAAGATCTACCGACCGATACCATTTATTGAGCACAATAAAACATTCTTATTTCACTTTATATATATTGAGACTGTGGATTGATTTAAGTAACAAATGAACCACGATCTCAAAAATATAATCGAAAATAAGTGTCAGTAATTGAAACGCGTAGAAGATAACGCGGAGGGTGGTCCGTAGCGAAGAAGGGAAAGCGAAGGCGGCTCAACATCAGAAGTTCAGTAAAAGCACAATAACATCACAAAAAGCATTATTAAAAACAATATATCAACGACGCAGCGACAAGGGTGCGGGCTTGCCAGCAACAAGTTGGAACTTGAAGGGATCTTTAGGAATAGCAAAATCTAAATTTATTTTAAAAGACGGCACGCAAGGGCGGACATGAGGGAATAGTCGTTTCCCCAAGCAATCTCGGGTGGACCGTGACAAAGACAAAAATCTGCGAAGTGCAGCATATGTCTCTTGGGACACGGTTCCAAAAAGGAGGCGAAAGTTTTTAGGAGGGAAAATTTTGGCAATGGTTTCTTCAGTACGACAAAAAAGGGGGCTAAATTCAAAAGAAGTCATAAAAACTAGGATCAAAGAAGGGTGCCGAAGAAGCAAGTTGCAACTCGCAGAGGGAAAAAGGCACGACTTCAAATACG
>NNCF01129835.1:252424-263250 GCA_002313205.1 Laupala kohalensis | reverse complement strand
TATATATATATATAATATAACCGACTGAGACTAACGGTCATATATATAATTTCAGCATTGTGCGTTCACATTTCTCGTCAACAAAACGGAAAAATTGAAAAGAACCGTTTTAATAGTTTATAGAACTATTACGAATTTTCCAAAGTAAGAATGGCTAATGGGATTCTGAGTCCTCTTTAAGCCCCAATGGAATTCTATTGAATGGAACTTATTACTTCTTAGAGTCAATCACTTTTTTTTCGAAAAACTCAACAAACAATTAAAAAACATAACTACATATATGAACGGTAATTGGTAAAAGAGAAAAACACAAATATGGTACAGCATTAACTACGTTGAGAGTTACCACGAAGGAGCCGACTACCATCCATCCCAATCATTGGGAACTTCAAAGACCAGTCTCATATGTAACACAACTCTAATATCCTATTCAAGTCGCGAACTGTCTCGAAAGCCTTCGAAAGGCCAAGGACAACAATGCTACAAACTCTTCTCTCGGCACCCAATGCCATTTCCTTAACTCATCTGAAGCGCTGTTCAAAAAAATCTTAAAGTTACATCAAAGACAAACTACACTGATGATAACTTTATTCTCAATGAGACATAAAAGTTCGATCAAGCAAATATTTCGCCACTCAACTGAAAACCATATTTTCTGGTTATGTAATCTTTACCATTCTACACCTTCAGAAACGGATGGTCCTAGACTCACGAGTAAAACGTGACTGCATCAGGCTGTGAAAGATCTAGACGGTTGTCAGCTCAGCCACAATCACATCATAATAGTTGGGCCACGGCGTCTACGATAAGTGAGAAATCTCTGATGACTGAAAAGTCTCACTCAAATCTAACTAAGAGGTTCACTTTCCGTAATTGGCTTTGTTTCCTCTATTAAAGACAGAAAACTTTGAAGATACACATCTAGTGATCTAGGAACCAGAGGATGTAGCACTCTAACAGTCAAAGATACTTGCATGAGCTTTGCGGAAGCTCATAGAACTAAACCCTGAACGACAGAAATAAATGTTCTTCTTACCAACTGAATTGCGTGGATCTCGTTCTTCCCACGTGAATTGCGAGGTTAACACGCCGGCAGAGTGGGAGGACGAAGGAGGGGGAGAGGCGAGCTACTTGTAGCACGTGGCAACCACCACTGCTTGACCTGGATGCGACGAGGTCACTGCGGGAGACCGTGAGGCAGGCCAAGGCGCCATGTACACTTTGCTCACCATAGGCTCTTTGTTATACATAATACATGAAAACTACATCACTCCATGATATCAGAAGAAAGGAGACGTTATCCCCCACATATGGTACGCCACAGCAAGGGGCACGATCTTGACTCAGTGACAAATTTTTCGTCGGTTTTCCTTCGGGGAGGCGCAAATGTTTATACTCGTATAGGTCCAAGAGAAAAGGGTATAGGCGGCGCAGCATTTGGGGACTGCAGTGTCATTAACACTATTGTTATTATTAATCTCTATTATCGAGTAACTTTAATAGTTATGGTTTATTATCAATATTTAAAAAAAAACAGGATAACAGGACTGCACGTAATTGTAAAATAATTGAATATAAAATGTGTTAAATGCTGTGTATATATTATAACAAGTAATTATTTCTATTCTTTTTAGGGGATGAGTGCATGTTATGGCTATTCTTTAGAAATATTCTCCTTGCCATTCGGTGTGTTTCACCGAATCTACGTGAATATTTGGATTTTCTTAGAGGGTTATTAAAAAAACCCTAGTGTTTTTCTAGAGGCGACCGGTGGCGCAGGTGGTAGTGTTGTCGCTTCTCACCGGGTTCGATTCCCGATGGGGCCAGAAAATTTGTAGCTTTTCACATTAATGTCCCAGTTCATATTGAAAAGTCAACCTTCCTTCCACTATCCAGCTCCTCCTAGTATCAATAACCAACCACTTCTACTTACTAACTTCTACTAACCCCTCCACGTGGGCCAAGTTGTTGGTAAACCCAGGTATGCGGCCCACCTACTAACAATGACCTACCACCCAACTCCTTATTCCTATCGCTGCATGTAGATAAGCTTCAATAGCACGCTACATTTCACATTTACAAATACAACAATACATTAAAAAATTATTATAATAATGATGGTCTTTCCCTTTCTTCGTATGGATTTTTCTTCACTTATTTATTTTATGCCTTTTCGCGAGATACAGGCCATGAAGCCCGCTCTTCCACCTAACAGTTGGACTTGGGTAAGGGAGTTAGGGACGAGAGATGTTGGGTTGCCGAGGAAGTTATGGTTCCGAACCGACATTTGTCTGGAGTAGGTGAGGAAAACCCCAGCTGAAAACCTCACCCAGTTCGGCCGAGCGAGGTGTGAACCCACGCTCTACCGCTCAGTGGAATCGAAGACGCCACTAGACCACCGCCGTCGGTAAAGCGTGAAGCGATGTTCTGACTGCATTCGAATAGCAAAATGTCCATCAATAGAATAGTTACACAGAAAGAAAATATAATGAGGGTTTTTTATTACTATTACTCAATAGCAAATCGATGGATTTTTAGCCTACATGCGACCATTATTTGATTTTGCCCGCACTTTTGTAACATGCCGACCAATGTTGATTTTTTGTTCAAAACTTTAAAAACCACAGTGTTCATAAAAATATATTTTCTCAGTGTTACGTGGGTAAGAACCATAATAAAATTTACTCCGAACCAAGTTTCTGTTAAGTTTGTGACGCATATTCCGCGCACTCAGAACATTAATTAATCCTTTCCAACATACACACAGAATATACACAAATACTAATAGCCTCCATTCATGAAAATTACGACGTAAAATAAAAAGTTAGAAACGGAAGATTTTAATACTTCAGAGCGCACTGGTGATTATTCGTTAAAGAAGACATTTTGGATCCACAAGAGTAAACACGGTATAAATGTGTCACTTCAAAGATTATTTTTAGATCTTAGGGAAACCAAGAAAGTTCGTTTATTTATAAGACTCTAATGATTTTTTTTTCAGTTTTAGCCATCATTAAACTCGAAGGAAACTTTTAAACATCCGCTACAAGTTCCTGTTTGCTTTCAGAGGTACAAGAGTATATGTGAAAATAATATTCGAATAAGGGAGATGTAAAATTATTATTCTCTATACGAATTAGTCAATTTTTTTACACAGAAGAAGAGTCGATTTTTCTATACGCATATGATTGTTTTCAAATCTCGTTAGAACTATTGCTATTTACTCGATTTTTATTAAAGATTGAAATCACAACAATGTAGCACCTTTTACCCGAACACAATTTTTATTGCAATACTAATCTAAAGAAATTATACCGATACCTTTATTCCATACTAACAGAATTTGAAAAGATTGAAATAATCATTACTGGATTAAATTCATTCAAAATTTTAAAAGAATTCATAATTAAACAAAGTTTAAAAATATTTATTTCTATTATTAAACGAACACACATCAAATACATCAAACAATACATCAACATTCAATGAAAAAATGGTACTGCGAATTGATATATTTTATCCTACAGTGGATATTAAACACTTTGGGTTTTTTAGCTCATTTTGCCCGGCGTTATCCGGGTTTTTATATCTTATATAAAATTCTAAATTCATGTTAAAAAAGTCAATTAGTCCCACAACAGGCCCCGATGGTGCTCAAGGGGTTTACTGAGGGTAGAGCTCCGCAATTACTTGCTCGGCACTAGATGTGGTCAGCATCTTGCTTCGGCCGATTTGATAGATAGCCCCAGAATAGACCCCGTACTTATTTTGCAGCAGGCGAGTAGATTTGTATGTTGAGGAATGATGATAAATCCCCACCCCACGGGGAATCAAACCCCAGCCATCCAGTCAGCGACTCAGCGCTCGACCCACTGAGCCACGCTGACGTCAAATTCGTAGGTTAGTCTCCATATTTCTGTGCTCTATGATATTAAATTTTCACTTTAGTAATTTCAGAAATTAAAGACCACGAAGAAAACCCACAAAAATACATACGGGCCTTAGTATGATATGCTAATATGGACGCAATTACGAATTATTTTCAAAAATAGGCAGAACGAACACATTGACACAGAAAGTATAATAAGCAAAGAGCATAGTTAATTTTCACTTTTAGGTTATGTACTTGGAAAATGTTCTTCACAACCTTTATATAATTTTGCTTCTACGATTCGGTCGCGTAGTTCATACGTTCAGTGGATTGTCCGCCTAATACTTCCAATGTGTGGTAAATGTGTGGTAAATACAAGGGAGGCAATATGGAAAAGCAATATCAACTTCAAAGGATGCATTTTATAAGGAGCATTACGGATTTTACATTTTCGAAAATATTACAATGCAAGACAACTACGGAGACAAAGGTTCAACTTAAATATTAATATATTTTACAACCCAAAATAATTTTCATTTATCAGTATTGCTGAGATGCTAATTTGACGTTTTACAGCAAATGTCTCTCTTTGTGATTAGACAGTAATGCATATCACCTACGTACATTCGAAACTTCACGTAACAATCCTCGATGATATCGAAGTCAATAACTACTTATCGACGAGAAATGTGTGTTTCATCGAATTTTGTCATCTTCAAATTTTGTTCATTCATTTATCTCCACAAACCAAAGGATTAAACACGAATTATAAAATCAAGGCGAATGAAACAGAAAATGGAGGAAACATGATTTTCTTTTCTTTATCAATTGAAGTATTCATCCTGTTTAATTCAACCTTCACCGTCGTAATTGTCACTGATGTCATAAAATAACTTGTTCGACATTTATTGTAGTTGTTTAATATGGAACTTAATTTTTTTTAATATGTATGTACTTGATTCAATCTTTTTTGAAAAATATTTATACCGTCGAACACAGTCCGATCTCGTAAAGAGATAAAAATATTTGAAAAAAAAATCGCTGTTGTATCACAATGTTTGAAGTAACATGAGAGATCAATTCAAATTTCATCAGGATAATACAGTACGGGTCATTAGTTACTTGAGCTTTTGATATAAAATCCATCCCCACCCGACACTCCTCTGTTCTTCCAGCTTTCCTCGCGTATACTAAGATTGCATTGATGGGATGGTCTAATACTTGTTTCGAGAGCAGAGGGAAGTTTATTTCGCTGTAGCTATAAAAGTACTCGCTTATCTATCAATATTCGATCATTAAACTGAAGTCGCAGAAAACTGAGTAGGCGAAAGGAACTCAATCCGTCAGAAATCGCCTCTGCTTCAAAGAACTGAGTACGTGCGCAAACGTTCTAACATGCTCTATTCGCTCACGCGACAAGCGTTCACGTGGCAGGGCACGGTGCCAACGAAAGAGGCGGCGAGGGCGGTAGTCAACGAAGTCAGTGAACAGGTGCGGTGCTGATTGCGCACGTCATGACTGCGGTGTGGGGTGGTCGGTGGACTGGGGGGAGAGGAATGGGAGAGAAGGAGAAAAGTCTCAAAGCAACAGCGGAGGCGGGAGTCGAAGCCTCCAGGGATGAGCGAACGCACCAAGACGTCAACAAGGAGGTCGCAGTAACAAATTGGGGGCAGCGAGAGCAAGATGAAATTAAGTGGAATGGTGGAGTGGGGTGAACATATTGAAGGGAGATGGAAGTGGGTTCTACACTCAAAACGAATGGAGTGAAAGAACGAATTTAAGAATGAGGCATCCAGGAATGGGTCACGAAAAATGCTCAGAAAGATGAAGTATCGCAGAAAAAAACGGATTAACCTTATGATAAACCGAAAATATACCATGGAATATATTATAAAAGAGAATGAAAGACTAGTAACAAGAACAGATACAATTCTTTCAAAACCAACTTTTTAACCAAAGACTAACCATGTTTTTTGTCAGCTAATAAAGTAGGAAAAATGCGGCTCGGAATTTCCAGCTCCAACAACAAAATCCAAATGACACACATGATTTGTTCGGTGCCAGACAGAAGCAAGCCCAAGAATTTATTTGCCAAACAGAGGCGCCAATGACGCCGGACATGGTCGATGGCCGGACGTGGCGGGGAGACAGTTCTTCGATGGCGAGAGACAAGTAGGAGGCATTAGCGAGCGAGGAGGGTAAGAGAAGGAACAAGGCGCACAGAGAACGCTGTCTGCCAAAAGGTGGTGCACAACAGAACGAGATCTACTGGCTGACGGGCGAGAGAGGAGACAGGAGTGAGGAAACCACAACAGTCACAGCGACAGGGAGTGGAGTAACCACTGCTCGTACGTATAAGTGCAGGAAATGTCTAACCACACGACATCCGCTTGTCCTGATTCATATGTATGGATTTAGAGGGAGGGGGTGAGGGAATAAAAGCCATTTCACGAATACCCAACTATACAATTCCTAAATATAGTTTCAATTAATTGAAAATCACACCATTAAGAGACTGTCCTAACTGATTATAATATAAAAAATACATCTCCCTTTCAAATATCAATTCCCACTACAGAAACCGAAAAAAATTGAACTTTCCATAGGATCCGAGAAAGAATTTCAGAAGCGCTAATAAGTTAGTGCCTGTGGAATGATATCGAACTAGGAAGATCTCGCGTGTTATCCATTTCACATACGTTACTATTGGAATTATTAATATTACCTGCAAACTTCAAAAATGGGTACACAAACTGGTAAACTCCTCTAATTTTGTACAACGTCAAAAATTTGAATAGCGGAGCTCCGAATAAGGGGAAGAAGGAATCAGTTAATAATTTTTCTTGTCAACAATTTACATACAGATTACACACTGAAGCGAAAGAGGAAGTGTGTTGTGTCCTGAAGTTCCCTGAAGACAAATGATGCGAAAAACAATTGCGATTTCCTTTTATTCTTGTCAATAATGCATATCGTTTGAAGTCGTAACTTGATTCCAGGACAGGTTATTGAAGCAACCCCACAGAAGAAGCGCATATAAGCGAGAAACAAAGTTATGTTTATGTTAATATTTTTCTGGAAACACCAGTTACATATGACAATCACCAGTATTTAATTCCTATTAAAGAGTCGTTGATATCATAAATTATTTCCAGACTATTAAACAAGCACAATACTCAAGTAAAACACACTACAAATTAACGGTTGAATGAAGGACAAGAGAATTTCACGAAGTAAAATGTCGAGTCAACCCTCAAGTTTGATGGCGCAACATCAATCCGCTCTTCGTGATCATATTAACAAAGCAGTAATTCATGACACGCGTGGGTAAATATTTCGTACGTAACTATAGCAACAAGATGGCGATATTGCATTTTCAATACCATCGGTTCCATTCTCTGGTAATGAAGTCCTTTCTGTGACCAATCGATTCACTCACTTTACAAGGGATTTTAGGACATGAAGGACATTCTACTCGTAGCAGAATGTTTACGTACTTCACACCTTGTTACTTGGTAGTGTCAAGTCTCATTTTCAGTCGAACTTTTCGTTTTGTGTGTGTGAAATACGCTTAATCAAGAGAAAGATACACGCGGGGAACGGATGGAATGGGTAAGGCTCCTTTGTTTCACTCCATGTCTTAAAATTCTTGTGCCGAAAGAAGCGTCAGTTCTCCTCTCGGACCCAGGGTCGATCCTATTGGATACTGAGCTTATCTTCGAAATGCACGTCCTTATAAGCGCTTATTCTAATCATGTTCCGATGATTAGTACTTATTGGCTTAACGTGCTTATTCATAGGAAAAGGTAGAATCCAAACGTAATCTACTCAGTTGTAGTTCCTCTTCTTTTCTTTCTTCTTCATCTTCTTCTCTTTTTCTTTCCCCGCCCGCCCCTCACGGCCCGCACGGCCCGCCCGCCCGGCCCCACGAGCTCGCCCCCCCTCCAGGGGACTTACATCTAGTAAGTACGTGTGTGGCAAACACGGGACCCCGAGCTGAGTCTGACAACACTTCCACTTGTGCTAGGCTCCTTCCTTTCTCTTTTCTGACTTCCTTTGGTCACCTCTTGTTCTTTTCGATCCTGACGCTATTACGGCTAGGGTATCTTTCATTTTCCTCATCACTCTCATTTTGGTCCTACCCCTCATTTCCCCCCCCTCCATTTGATACTTTGATGTATGTTGTGAGATATGTTTTGGTGTGTTTTAGATCAGGAGGGTTTTTAGTGGGTAGGGTAGAATCATTCGGCGAGTCCCACACGCATGGAGAGTCATGTTGGCTCTCCCTAGTGCGTAACTGCATTTTCCCTATCTGTACAAGTTTTTCGGGCTCCAATAACCTTTGATGTCGACATGAGCCGTAAAGTCCCACACAAAAATAAAAAAAAGTAAACAGTTTAGTCCATTATAATTGAGGTTGGTTCATCTCAACCACACATTCAAAAGTCTCAGAAATGAACTCTAGAGTCTATACTGTGTACAAACAAATCCCAACACGTTCTAAGATTCTACCCAAAACAAATTACTGACTCAATACATTGCCAGTAGGAAAAAGTCTCCTGGAAAGCTAAGTCTATGGACGTAATACATGAATAACTGCTGCTTCTCTCCTGTTATACAAATCCATCTCTCGTGAATTGAATATGCATGAAGATGACATGACTAAACACTGATTTGGGACATTATTTTTCAAAACTAGTCTAGCAATTCAGAAAGAAGGTTTCCTTGCCTCTAGATTCTTAAATATCTTTAAAACGAAAAAGAAAGTTCCAAGTTATATCGAAAGAAATTCGAAACGTATACACAAAGGAAAGGTATGCATAAGAACACACATCAATATACTTAGTTGTAGCCATTTTATCAAAATGAACTTCGTGCATTATAATGTTATGAACATTTCAACTATGTGGGTCTTCGACATATACCACATTACTCTTAGTTTAGACATGGAGCACGCTAACCAGTTCTTCGTGTGATCTCGGGTTACTAGATAACCCAAAATTTATCTCGTCTCCTCGTACATCATAATAGATCAAACTGATGAACCAACAAGACAATGGTTTAGTGATGGAATAATAACTGATCCTTCTTTTGCTACGCGCAGAACAGTGAATATTCTGGTTTACACTCGATCGTACGATTAGAGTTCGGGAGGTTACGTTTCACGAGATTTATGTTCATATCACGGGTCGCGTGCGCAAACGTGTGACATTTACTCAAGAAGTATTTTCATATTATCTAACATGCTCCGGAGTATATTTTGAAGTATTGAAAGCTTTTACGACCTAATCTCTTTAAGGCCAGGCTTTGGATTGTCGCCACCAGCAAAGTTTTACTTTGACCACACACATTTACCTGGGTCAACCAACCTAAATTAACGCCACAGAAACTTTTTGAACGGTATATTATCTCACTCTAAGGTCTAAACTATTGACTATTTAGAAAACTTACTTTTGATAAGATTACAATAATCTATATCAAAATTATTTAGTTAATGTGCTGAATAGGTTTGAAAGAGATGAGAACTAGCTTATTATTAGCAATTTATTGAACACAATTGTTTCAATGTTCTATGAACACGTTTACATTCGAGTTCCGAGATAGTCAGACAATGGCTATTATTAAAATAAAATTGTTTACACTCTCTTTAAGGACCCCGAAGCATTTAAGACTCTCCCTACTTTTCAAAAACATTTTTGAATCACTTACCACAGTCTCTTGAATTGTTGGCTGGAAAAAAATGGATGAGATGTGTAGCCCACACATTTCTTTCAGTATCTCAAAAAGCACCAAAATAAGTATCTCTGGTGTAAGATGCCCCCTTCCCCAGCCGCACCTTCACTAAAAGATGTTGCAGGTAAAGATAGGAGACTACTCTTTTAGAGTTCATATCGTAGGATTTAGGTAAAAAATCCATAAAATCCGTAACATTAATTTGTATCGCAGAACAATTTTCTGATTGAGCATATTTCCAGACCTAAGCGGACAAAAAAGTTTTCTACTATTCGCAACTTAAATAACTTTCCCAACATATTAAAATAAACAAATTTTAATGAAATACATGCGATCACGAATTTATTTATCTCTATAGTCCCATCCGGACCCAAAAACCCCTTCTCATGTTACACTTTAGATTCTTAGATGGGTACTGATAGAATGGTCAATTCCTCGCTTCCAGTAATAGTTTCCTACACATAGCCATATGCAGTTTTAAACCACTTTTTTTACTGAAATAAAATACTTGTTTTCCAATACATCTTTTCTCTATTTATGTAACATAAAACGAAAAATTGACTCAATATAATAAAGAATTTTCTCTTCATTATCAATACGTACAAAACTGTAAAACTGTAAAAAATATGGAAAATGCAACATTTCAACAATTAATTTTGATCTGCACCATATTGTAGTGTTGTTCCAGTTCTCGGTGACAGATTAGAGAAGAGAGCTGCTCAAATTTCCACTATCCCTCTGACCAAGAAGCAGGCGAAGAAAATGATAAGATATCATTGAGCAACACCTTTCTTCTTCTTCCGGAGCCTTTCCTCAAGAACGTGAAAATTGAGACGTCCCCTAGCACAAGGAGAGCACTTAAGAACCTCTCAACCTTATCAGCAGGTCTCGTGGCTGTTCTAGAATGACACTCGATGGAACACATACTTCGCGCTACACATTCGTTTCCGGGAGAGGAAAAATAGAGCGCGACACGCGGAACTACGTGTCTCCCTTTGTCGCTTGGTTGCCTATTCGTTGCTCAGGTGGTAGAGTTCTTGTTCATCAAGTCATCCAGGGTTCAATTCACGGTGGGGCCAGAACAAAATTGTAGCTCTTTACATGAATGTCCCAGTTCATATAGCTGAGACTACTGAAAAGCAACCCTCCTTCCTCTATTCACATCCTGCTAGTATCAATAACTAAATAAAATAAAAGAAAAAACATGGAAACACAATTTTAT
>NNCF01129835.1:239551-252378 GCA_002313205.1 Laupala kohalensis | reverse complement strand
ATATATATATATATTTCGTTTGAAACTTAGAAAACGCACTGTTAATATGTCATTCTTGTACAATCACTGGTTATAAAGAAAGGGGATTCAGCATAACTTCCCGAAGTATTGTCACGGACACCGAATCTGCACAGAGCGCCATAAATTTAAACAACATTGTACTACAGAAAAATACTTAATAAAAATGCAATTTTTATTCCTATATCTCTACCATATTTGTTATACAATTGTGTAAAAAGTAATCGAGATATAAATGCAAGAAAATGTAATATTTACAATGAGTTGTTTACATTAGGGTCGCCGCGCCGCCGTAAATGGTCGCCAGATCAATGACGTCGCGGATGTAAAATATTCGGGAACCACTGGTCCATACGGTGTAGATTATTTACATGGAAGTTCTGATTTATAAGAAAATTAATCTTACAGCAATAATCATGATATTTAAAGAAGAAAACTTCTGTTATTCCCACTGGACCAGGGTACATTTAATGCATTAAATGCTCCTGCCCAATGCCCAGTAGATTCAACTGTTTTTTTTTCTTGGAGAGAGGGTACTTGAGGAAAGCATTTGTTCGGTCTCGGCTTCGGTAGGAAGGAGACTGATGGTACAGAATTTTCATTCCGAATATTTAGATGACAAAATATTTATTTCTACAAAAATCATATCCTGTACGACGAGAACTACATCCATTTAAAGAATATTCTCCACTTACTAAATCTGAATCAGTTAAATAATGACTGACTGAAGCACTAGAATTGAGATCACTGTGAAGCAGTCACGGTTAACTGACAACCAGAATTTCGATGAGGTTGAATTCCAAGAAACTGTCATGGGGGATGTTCGTACCAGCAGCTGACTAGTTCATTTCGCCGTTTACTCCGTTCTAGAGATCTACATGTAAGACCTCTACTCCGTTCCAGTGACAAAGAAAGAATCGGTGAACCACGCTTTCGTAGTGTCGCGTGTTCTTACCCACTAAATCTAAACAACTGACCGAACTATTGTTTGTATTGAAGTCAATTCTCTATAGTGCTCTCTACTAGCGGGATAGGGGACTACTAGTGCCTTACAGATGCGGAGCAATAGCAAACGGTTTTGTAGTAAAACAATTATATTGACGAGTCAATTTCATTTGTATTTTTGAGTGAAGGTATATTATGAACTTTCATTCGCGTATACGAGGGGTTCGACGAAAAGAACTTGAGATATTAACTCTCATGGACTGCGATTAAAACTGAAGTGGGATGTTACTTTCGCCACTCCAATACCTGTTATATTATTTTAAAACATTATAATAATGTATTTCACCATTATTTAGAATATAGAAGAAAAAAGTTTTTCTTTTATGACTAAGTGCGATTTTCTGGTATTTTTAAGTTTGGCTTACTCTTTCTTTCACGCTGCATAGCCATTTTGTTGTATAGAGTTTTCGAATGTCTTTTCTTAACTGCACGAACGACTGAATGTGTATTGGGAGCGAGCAACCTATTTCTTTGCTCGGTGCCTTAAATCAAGTTAAATCCACTCTCTTAGAGAAAAAATCCAAGAGGATGTATAGTAAAAACTCATTAACGCATAGCTGCACCATGCCTCAGTGGTAACGACGGTAGGCGGAGATACTAGGTATCCCGGTTCGATCTCCAGCAGTTCCATAAGTACAATTAATATATACACCCGAAAATGTTCGGTTATTGATGACCATCAGGAATGGTAGTACGGAAATGCTTCGTTAGTAGATAATGGTCCTGTTCTATATTGGCATCGTCTACCGTTTATCTGTGGAGCAAACGTTTCACTGACTGACAGTAAAAGTTCCAGTGTCTACACCAGTTGAATTTCACTGATTCTCGGTGAAAGCATCTGTACTGCGCAGATCAGTGATTTGTAACTGCGAATCAGTAGTGTTCCACTGTTTCAGATTTAGAGAGCATGGGCGAGTGTGACATACAAACAATTGAGAATCAATTAAGGAGAGGAAAAACCCAGAAATTTGTTAAGTAACAGACTTTAAACGTCATTAATTACTTAATTTTTAAATTTGCGCCACTTCTCTGTGATATAACATCACGAAATGTTTTATAAACGGTGCGACTTTCGAAAATGAGATTGTCCAATACGTACACCGGTTTTTATGTGCATTAAATATACACATTTATTCAAGATTTTAAAACAGGAAATACTGTAATAGCAATAAATTTGAGAATAGAGCTCACTAGCATCCACCTGTTGTTATCCATTAGAGAGTTATCGAGCATCAAAATCCTTCACACACTTTCATTTACACACACAACACCAGACATTACAGTGAAATTTTGAGAATAGACTCACGTAAATGAAATTCGTAAATATCTGAAGAGATTTAGAAAAATTGTTTTGCGGAGTTAATCTGATTATACATTTCGTATATTATCGGACAGAAAAATCATGAAACTGACCAAATAACATAATGGAAAGAAATCAATTCTCAGATAATCTCGCACCAACATTTGACAAGTTTTGAAAATTCTCTGTTACACAGTTACATTGAATAATGTGATATAGGTACAGACCTAAATATGATTTCCCATCACTGGTTTATTAAGAGGCGAACTTTAAACGCGATGGGTTTTGTTTTATTTTTGAGGTGTTTGTACGACTTATTTGTAAAATCGCATGGGTATATGGGGTTATGTTGAAGTGCAAATAACAATGGATAATACGTATGAAAATACGGGGAAAGAAAAGATGTATGAATAAAATATACAAGAGGAATATACTACATCGTAGTATTCTATTGTAGGTCCCCGTTATGAATATACCCCGTAAACTAAGAGATCCATGGTATGATATTAGCTTTCCGAAATAAAGAAATGTTGAAAGAAAATAAGAAAAACAAGAATGTGGGTTAATGTGGTTTCTTTAACAGGAAAGGAAAGTTTTGGATTCTCGTAATTTTCCCAAGGGACGCTTCAGGTAGAAAATTGAAGAGACACGAAAAAGGTTATCTTCTGTGCAAGAGGCATCAGGAAGGATAGAACGTACGTCAGTACACAAAAAACCAATGGTATTAATGATATGCAGATCAATAACCAACAATATTTATATTTTAGATGCAGATTGGCAAATTCTCTGAACTATCAGATAAGACATTCTATCAGGAATTTTCAATCAGGTTTTTAAATAAATAAACTAAATCTAGTTTTATCAAGAATTTGATAGCACAATTAAAAATTGTAACCAACAAATAATTTGGAGTATTCCAGACAAATTTTAATCCCGAGCAAAATCAATATTCTTATTCAAAGTATTACCAGAAGTTCAAAAATCAAACTTCACAGAAAAGGGCACAGAAATCTAATCAAATGAGCCAGATTATATTCAACTGTCTCCATACCGGACTGTATTCTCGCACTACCCTCTACGTGTAGAAACAATTTACTGGGTTCCAACTCCAAAACCGCATGTTATTTTACATCATGCCATAAGGGAAAATGTAAAAAGAAATGAGGTATTTTACTAATAGCACCCTTAAATAACGACTTCCGATTCCAGAAAGCGGACTCCTTTAGGATAGCTTCCTCTGTAGTTTGGATGCAAATACCGTAATAAAAGGGAGACCTCGTCCTTGTACTCTCTCTCAGACATATTCCATTTACTTGCAACTTAAAAAATCCCAATTACTTCTTTTACCCCAACCATTTTCAATTTTCAAAGATACACATTCCCACGTCATAAGAAACCTATACCAAAAATTGATAGCACAATTCGTCATTGGTTAAGTATGATTAGACGTTTTTGGTTGATGACAGTTTCGATCACCCGCTACAATTCTTTACAACTCACTGAAGAGGACATATGTAGGGTTCGATGTCTGGTTTTAAATAGTGGTAACACTTCGAGACTATGGGCAAGGGAACACTGAACTGGAAAATAAAGGACTAGACCCCAATTAATTTGTTTAATTACTATAATTTACGAGTACTTTACATTTTCCTATTATTTTCATTTAGGCAATTTTGAAATATATCGTATTATAATTAACTCCAAAAAATGTGAGCATGCAGTCGGTGCCACAGGGATTGATACACTTGAGAAAAAAACATAAAAATATTTCATAGAAAGAAAAAATAAGAACATTTAAGAGAACTTTAGATTTGAAGAAGAAACATTACAGCGTTCGCCCTCATCACAGAGTTGGAGGCTAATGAAGAAAAAGAACGAAACGTCTCCTTCGAATCAATGACATAAATGAGTTCTTGTTCTTATTCTCTCACTCATTATGTATGATGACCAATCAGCATGCGCGGCACGTAGACAACGTACACGACATAAAGTAAAACGTTTCACATACACAAGCATCGCGAAAGAATTTAGTCATGTTACCAACACTCATAAGTCAACATGTAGCGATATAAAATTACTTTGATAACATGGTAATGTAATAAGTGAGAAAATTTAAAAAATCGCGTTTAATTTAAGCCAGGAATTCGTCAAATCTACTATTCATTAAAAGACATTCGTACAACTGACATTCGATGAACCCATTTCACTCTACCAATCCTGGTCATTTCAACAGACACGTAAAAAGTATTTCTGACTAAGCAGAAATTACGTCGTCAAAGCAACTGAAAGTCTTTCTCGAAATGAAAACATAAAACGTTAAATATATAGAACAAATAATATTTCAATAAAATTTGTGGTGAGTGAACAACTAAGGCCCATACTTAATTTGTAAAATTGAAATGAAAACTAAAATTAGCACATTATATCTCTGGATTCCGACATCAATAGAATTATTTTGACCCGTAAAATTATGTTCACACAACGAAGTTAAAACAAAATTTTATCCAGGCCACGTTCATTTTTCCATATTTTGCATTTTTAGAGAACAGGTCTACTCGGCTAATTTTTAAACATCACAGACAGAATAAATGCATATATTTTTTAATTCTACAATCAATCTTCCTGAAGTCCGATCACGTGGTGGAACGGGTCTTTCATTAAAATACAAGTTAACATTATCAGTTACACTTACTACATAAAAAATTAAAGAAACACTTTGCCACTCGTACTATCAACATTTCTACCAATCAGCAGTTGTCAAGTGATAAACATCAAGCCTTCCTCGATTTCAGTGAAAAAATCGTTGATGCGATCATTATGAATATCCGTCCGTCACCAAGATACACTCACCGTGTCACACGCGAAAGAGCACACCTCTGGCGGCGAAGACGGCGCTGCAGTTGAAGACAACTGACGTCGCCTACACTCACACAAGTACTTAAAGACGTGTCCCGCACCATCCCCGCCCCTCCACACTCCTTCCTCCCCACTTTACGTAAACGCGTGCTCACGCTGATAAGGGCTGGGCGCGAGTGAACACGCTTCGTCACGCAACTCCACGCGCTCTGCGTTCGGAAAGGAGCTCAAAGAATTCCTAGCGGCTTAATCTCCAAACGCGGGGATTCGCTGATGCTTTGACGCCGCCCAGGTTCACAACGCACCACCCTTTCCTAACTTCTCCGAAGTACAAATACAGACATTTCTCCCATTGTTCTTTGATTTTATATTAGAACTTGCATTTCAAAACTTGTTTGACTAACGCAAATACGTCTAGTTATATTGAGTACCCAGGCTCCCGTTTCAGATAAAAATTTACAATTCAAATTTAACTCACAGAACTTAAATCGAAATATTTTTAAAATGAGTCTTTTAAAAAATATCCACGTACATAACCATACTTTCTTGTTCAAGTTAGATTACATATTTTACCCCTAATACATTAACGTGAATACACATCGAAACGAAGCAAAATTTGAGGAGATAATTATTTCCATTAAGATGAGCTTCGAACGGGAATACTTGCGGATGGCTTAAATGCGAGACTCATCACTATTGAACGTATTAGGATTATTATAAAATTAAATACGTGTTCAATTTTCTTGAAAGTCATGGTTAAAAAGGACCAGTTTTTTGCCATGTCTACCGAAAGCCATAAAACCAATACACGTCAAGTAAAATGACTAAAAATAAAATGTCAACATTAACTCAAAATTCCCAACCCTCAATCAAAAAGCGGGTCTGGATCTTACATCTCGTTGGCACGTATTGATGTGGAAATTGGAATAAAAAACAGCGAAGAAATGACAGATTAAAAGCCAAAGTCGAGTGAAGGGATTTTCATATGGATGAATGTTGTCTCTAATATTTCGATTTTGAATGTTGGATAGTCACGAGTAAACAAATAATGTTGTGACACCACAACAAATACTCGATATCCTTTTTACAGAAGCCACGACAAAAGCATTCAATCCGAAAACTAAAGAGAAATTCAGAACACCAAGTACTCACTAGTATGTCCTCACATATGGAGAATCATACTTGCAAAGCAAATTACGCATCTAAGGATTACATAGATTATCGACAAATATATGCTGAGTTCAGAGAGAACACGCTATTCTGGACAAATGAACTTTAATTGCTTATTGTCAACAAATAAGGTAGAAATTAATGCATTGCAAACTGCTTAGCGATCATAGTCTTGGTCTAGTAATCCCAGCGCATGCGCTCTTGCTTCGCTCCCTCGTGGACGCCCTCGGCGTCTTGCGTCACGTCCAGCAAAGAAACATACGCGACGCACTCTTATCGAACCGCGCTCTTACCGGTGGAGGTAGTCATACAACCGCAACCCACATTTATAGCAGAGCAGGTGGGCGGCTGGTATGAACACGCGTTCTGAACAGCGTCGGAACGACATCGGCCTAGCGCAAGAGCATATCCGAAGCGCTGGTCGCCAACAATCGCGACACCCTCACCCGACCCCATTCATTCAACGCCCCTCGCGCCTCTTATTTTTACACACACGCCGAAATAGCGCGACGACTACAAGCAACACGGCGACGACGCAACGAGGACATCGCATGAATATACCGTTCTCGAAAGACAGCGAGCTTCGGTTATGGTGAATTATCGGATTTCCGCCATCGCCGTCGGACGCATCGATCGGTAGGCGCCGCCAACACGTAGTGGAAGCGCCAAGCAGGCGGAAACCGCTGCTATCCGCACTTTGGTGCCCTTCGCCGCAACTTGCCGATATTCTCATTTTGCGCTGTCCTTGCGTCGTGACATGCCGAGCGCGCGAAACGAGTCGGTCGCAATGCCTATGAGCGACACTCACCTTAAATGCTGGCAGCCGCGAACAATTCCTAGCAATTCGCGTTGGGGCTGCACAGGGTGCTCTCAGCGGCGGAGGACGGGCGACGACGGGACACGGCTGCGCGGGCACACGGCTGCCTGCGCGGCGAAACAGCTGCCGAGCGCGGCGCGCGGACACGAACTCCTATCGAGGACGAGGGCGGCTCGGACACACAGCGCTCTCATGCGGAGCCCTATCAAAGCTTGGCCCTGTCTTCGGGGATGCTTGCGCTCTGCCTTCTCCTGCCGGCGAAAAGGCTGACTACTCCTCCAACTTCCTACTTCCAGTTTCACCAACTACTGGCATACAGTGCGAAACGATGTTCTTCATTATCTACAAACACCTCATGATAAGGAAAAACAAATATATAAAGTAAAAGGTTTGATGTTCGAGAGAAAGGTCTTTAAATGTTTGTAAAGTATTTCTGACCAATGCAAAAAATGTCGTAGATTCGAATATATTGGCAATGTGTACTCGTCTTAAAGACAAATGAACTACACCTAGAAGTTGCTGCTGTGTCGACAAGTTACTTCGAAATCTCAAAGTGGAATTTGTTATATTTTCATTTCTGTGAATCTAACTTCGTATCTGAGGCTTCTGTCATGCAAGATTTAGGTAATGTTGTTTTATAATAATTCATCCTCATTGTCATTTATTGACTCCTCTGAATGGTAAGTATTTATTGTCAGCCAACTAGAGTTTTAATGTTACATCCTCTTGTATTGTTGAGCTCACTTTTTTTGGAATATTAGCACATTGTGAAAGGAAACTAAGTCATATTTGTATCATAATTTATTGCAAAAAAGTGTGTTGGATTTCGTGATAAACAATTAGTCATTGAAGCTTGTTTTTCTTATTTCTAAATTGTGTTTCTAAGTCTTAGATTATTATCCTCCAAGTGGTCATTTGCAGTTCACAACTGTTTTTTGTTTTTTTTTTTGCCAAAGTTTATTTATTTATAATAACTTAATTACCTTCATGACAGACTTTGTTAAATACTTAAACGAAATGTGAATGGAGGTTGTTTTAGAAATTTCAGATATGTTGGTGTCTTTGCATTAGTATTTATTATTAAGCCTATGTGGGAACAATTCTTGATGATTGTGTAGTGTTTGCTAGAAATTGTTTCATATTTGTGATTTGTAAGAGTTAAGGGACATGGAATATTTTTATGAAAAAGATTGTATTAACTAACCTCAGGTTTTTAAGGGATTTTTTAAAGGTTTTAGGAAGAGAGCAAATATCTCTAAAATATTATGATTACATGTTGTGTCAGGGAATTGCAACATTTTCAGAGTACTTACTAAATAATTTATTTTATAAATATGAAATTGGCCACTGCCCATGGACCCTTGATTGGAATTGATGAAATGGTCTCCTGCTTGTATTTTTAGAGAAACTTAGTTTATTGCCCCCCACATGGTCATACACAGATTGCAACTGCTTTTTTTACTATAAAGTTTATTATTATTAATATTTTGATTTTGAATTATTTTCTAGTATTCATGTTCCTCGCCAGGATTGTGAATTGATAGGCACATAACTTTTCTTTACAGGAATTTTTATAATATATGCCAGTTTTAATAATTAATTATAGTAAAATATTATTTCTTTATAAATAATATTATTTGATCCAGTCTATTGTTAGCTAAGTAAGATAAATTAATAGTAATCAGCAGGCCACCACATTGCAATAAGACAAACATATTGTATTGATACTGCTTTAACACTTTATTTGTGTTTGTTTTTTTTTTGTGTGTGTGTGTGTGTTCTATGTAAAGGAAAGAGAGGCATCTGATGAATTCATATTGCTGCAGTTTTCCTAGTGAGGACTGGCTACATCGACAAATAAGCTAGAGTTGTAGGTGTAGAAAACTCGAAAAAGTCACACATGGACTGTATTATATAATTTTTACGCAGAAAATAATGTCTTGCGGGTTTTAGAGTGATGAAAAATTTATTTAGTAATATCTATTTGATTATGAAATGTATTTATTTCAGTGCTAATCTGAACCATTCTCAGTGTGCTGTGCAATATTCACTCTTCCACCATACCCCTGACTGCAAGTAACTGCAGAGGCAAGCTCGACCCGTGGAAAAGGGTGGGACTGACTGCGGCATAAGATCATGAAGCCACAAATGAGGAATGCAATCTTGACTACCTGTATCCCTTGACTGCAGGGATGAGCTCGGCACAAACCAACGAAGTGGGGAAGGGGGAAAAAATTGTAGATAAGCAGAAAATGCTAAAAATATTTTTTTTAAATTAATGTTAGGAAATAATTGTAGTATTTTTTGTTATAAATATTTATTGTGTAAGTTCATAGTTCTTATTACTTTTATTTTTTTAACATATTACATCATATTTTAGTTTCTCTCTACATTACTATCTTTCTCCGTAACAATGAAAATGCCCAGTCTCATATACAGACAGAGGACTGAATCTGAATATTTGACCGATTTCTAAAGTATGGTATAATATTTTGGGGACAAGTTCCAGAAACAAAACAAACTTTTAGGTTACAGAAGATAATAATATGAACAATTACCAACACTAATAAACATTCTTCATGTAAACCATTATTTGAAAAGTTTAAATGCCATGCATGTGCATTTTTGAAACTTTGAACTTTGTAAAAAAGGATCTACTAGACAAAGGACCACTCTATAGATTTAATTCCACTGTTTATGTTCACAACATTAGACAGGCCAGAAACATCCATCTATCACAGATAACATCCACTCTTAACCAAAAAAGCACTCATAATGCAGGTGTACAGCTGTATAATGTGTTACCACTAATCCTTAAAAACATCAATACACTGAACTCATTCAAAACAAAACTCAAACAATTCTTAGTCAGAAACAACAGTGTACAAGAATTCCTCAAAGACAATAACTAATGCATGATGTACAATCTGTTGCAGGTAATCATTAGAACAAAGGTGCAGAAGGTGACCTATGATGCAGGAAGAGATCTAACAACATTAAATTACACTGTTATAGCACAAATATACACCTTGACATAAATTAATAAAATAAAAGTAAAATAATAGAATTCCTACCATAGATATCTAATAACCCTAGCCTAAATAAATATTTATATTATGTAATAGTACAAAATAATTGTATTTTTATGTTAACTTCTACTTAGCTGAAGTTAAATGAAAATGGTTAAATGTATCAAAATTAATATAATGTTATTCTTAAATGTAAATATTATTGTTATTGTTATTAGTTCTATAACTCACCCTACATCATTGTTATGATCTATGTGGTTCAATAATAATAAATACATTTGTTAAAAAAGCAGTACAATCTACATATGACCATGTGAAGGACAATAAACTAATTTACTCTCTGGAAGCAAGCAATATAATAATACAATTATTATTATTATTTAACATTTAAAATATTCAGTCAACTTTAACTTCCGTAAACGTTTTTAACAAACTAACGCTTTAAGGATTAACGAAGTTAACTTTCTGAGAAACGGAGTAATTGTTAATGAAGTTAAATTTCAGGTTAACTTAGCCACCTCTGGGAACGAGTTTCGTTCTTGGGCCGAATTGTGCATTGTGTTGTTTTCACCTCAGTATTATATGCTCGACTCTAAGTAGATCTCAATAAACATGCAGCAAACTTAATTAACTGGAATAAAATCGTGATATTTGTTTAAAATGTTATTTACATTTTGAACACATTCTGATTGTTTCGGTTTAAACAATAACGGAATAAGAAGAAATTGCGCTTTAAAAAAAGCAAGTGGACGTATAATCAATATGGTGAAATATATGGGTTATGAAACAAATATAGAAAATCGCTAATCGCTAGTAAGTAGGGAAATCTTTGGTTGCACCTTTAATGCTTTGTTGATGTTTTTGATTCATCACTGGGAACTGTACTTCTTTTCGAAATCCAGCATTAGTCGTCGAGTTTTCGAGTGCATAAATCGCCGAATTTGTGAAATCAACCAATTTTTAAAACCCGAAAAATTTTCAATATGCCCGGAAGGGACTAATTTTTTGTTTGATTTTGAAAAAACAATGAATGGTTTCACGAGTCAATTTGAATCGATTTCAAAAACACGCTAATGGCTAGTACACATGGAAAATCTGGCTGAGTATTTAAGCCCTCAATTTTTTTATATTGTAGTATTTGTATATGTAGCGTGCTATTGAAGCTTATCTACATGGAGCGATAGGAGGTAGGAGTTGGGTCATTGTTAGTAGGTGGGCCGGTTAGCTGGGATTACCAACTGGGCCCACGTGCAGGGGTTAGTAGTTGGAGTTATTGATACTTGGAGGAGTTGAATAGAGGTTTGCTTTTCAGCAGTCACAGCTATATGAACTGGGACATTGATGTGCAAAGCTACAAACTTTCGATCCCTGGGTGACTTGGTGATGAGCGACGACACTACCACCTGCGCCACCGCTGGGTTCTTTTGATTTGTCACAGCGAAGCATATTAGTCGTTTCCTCAATAATCGACGAGAGGTTTCGAATGCAAAAATCGCTAAATTTGTAAAACTTTCTTGGCTCGAAAATCCTGGAATAGCGGGTAATTTTTTGACATTTCAAAAGAATAGATGTATATGTAAGGAATAGTTTACAAAAAAACCGCGATTCGCTGCGATGTATAGAAATTTTATTGAATTTTTTATAATTGTATCCTTCGTGAATATAGTTTTCCGAGTCACTACTACAGTGAAGACAATTAGTTAGGACGAAAGTTTCGTGTTGTATAAATAAACATACCAACGGATGCATATATTTCATCCGAGTACCTACACCACCCGTTCGCCTTCCACAACTGTACATATCAACCAACCCAACACGTAGGTGAAACCGGTACTTAAGCGCATACAGCATAGTGTGTGTCTCAGGTCTTTCGGAGGTTAGGTCTGGGAGGACAATATACAGTTGTGGAAGGCGAATGGGTGGTGTAGTGGATAACACTCCTGCGACCAATGCTGATCCCGGGTTTGATTCCCGGCTCGTCGTCATTTTTATCTGACCGAAAGTTATCACGTACCAACGAATGTTAAAAGAAATGTATCGTTTTAGTGAATCATACTTTGTTAAGTGTGGCTATTACACTAAATTGTTTTTGTGTCGAGTAATAATAATACATTTGTCAAACAACAGTACAAACTGCATATGACCACGTGGAGGACAATAAACTAATTTACTCTCCGGAAGCAAGCAAGGGACCATCCCATCAATTCCGATCAAGGGCCCTAAGGCAGAGGCGGATTCAAAAATTTCAGCAAAAGTTCATAGATAAGATAAACAGTTAGCGGCGAGTTATAATACTAATAGAATGTCAATATGTTTGTGATTTAACGCAAATATGTTTGTAAATTTACATGTACAAGTTATTATCGAACTATAGATTATTCTGAGTATAGTGTTTAAAAATCATAAGAGTTGAAAAAACACTACATTCACGATTTATTGTTACAATAAACACGCCCCTAGACAGAGCCTAGATAATCTGTATAAGAAATCCGCTTCTACTCGAAGGAAAAACGCAGAAAAACCCGGGCCAGGATGGGGCTACAGAATTAATGTACACAACCGTGCCAAAGTTGAGTACACATAAAACTAAATTAATATGAGCCATACGGCAACACAATCATGCAAGAAAATA
>NNCF01129835.1:213501-227460 GCA_002313205.1 Laupala kohalensis | reverse complement strand
GCCAAAAATATTCCTCAACACTCAGGTACGTAATTTTGTCGGCTTGCTCACTCTGTAATTGTTTTCTTTCTTTTCTTTTATTCATTTTTCATTGTTCTTTCCTTTCTTTATTTCAACAACAACCAAAATACATTTCTTTCGATACTGTTTCACCCAAATATTATGTAATTTCATATTATGTATCTATTTTTATATTTTTTATTTTATATTTTTTATTTTTATTTTATTTTATTATTTTATTATTGTCATCTTATGTACATTTATATTTTCCAGTGTATGTTACTGACGATGGTTGCTATGCAGCCGAAAAAGCTTTCTAATACCAATAATAATAAAAAAATGAGCAACATAGAAACGACTTTTAATTTATCATGCTATAAGATAGTGCTTTGCACCTCCCCCTGCTCGAGCCTCGAGCGTGAACGGAGCGTGACGGATGAATGCCACACCCTACGCTCTCCATCATTTCATCAAGGTTGGCTTTAACTCTTCCCTGTCGCACGTGTAACTACATACACCTTGATTCGCTGCAATAAAAGTGATCATTGTTCATATTTGTTTTTCACTTCAGCTCTGAATCACACCGTTTGCGAGTATTATAAGATTTGTCGAACTCGTTTACTGAACTCTATTTCACTGAGTTTGACGAAATTGTTATCTTCGTGTTGCAATTAACTCTTTTATATAGATATTGTGTGTCAAAGAAGAGATCTTTGTATTTGGAGATGAAAAAGGATCCTTCGTTCTCAATCTCAGAGGGACCAGCATGTAAACAATTTTTATTTCGCACCTAATTTGTAGAAAATCCAAAATATAACTACACTCATTGCATGAGCTTATCGTTATTTTTAAACTAGGAATAATAGTATGTAGTTGCAGAAAATAGCTTCATGGAATCGTAAGAAAATTGGCATTCCCAGATTTCCCGGCATGGTACGTTTATTAAACTGAGTATTATTTCCATAAAAATTGGCTCCGGTATGAATCGGACGAAGCTGTGTTAGGTACATGTAGCCATCCCGCGAAGACGCTAGCAATCCGCTAAACGTGTTTATTCCTGCCTGTACATTTTCAAGTTGCGTAAATGGTTAGTTATTCGCACTAATCATGTCATTACCAGCTAATTGCGCTAATGGTATTCACGATGTCATGTCCCCGAATGCACTCTCGCTCAAAATTAGACGCTCACTTTCTTCGTCTCTCCATAACTTCAACGTTCAGAAACGTAACAGTATGAAATTGAGAGTGCTCCTATATGTCTTGTAGGGATTTAATGACCTAGTTTTTGGCGATCTCTAAAACCGCAAGGATAATAATAATATTTGTCCTCTAAAAACTCCAATGATAGAATTTCTGTACTAATTGTTACTCTGGCTACCGCCAGAGGTGTTTCACTAAGGTGATGAAATTTCGTTAAAATAAATAGAAAAGCCTTCTAGGGAGTGTTTGGGGATGGTTATTCTCGTGTGCGCGGAATCGGTGTCTGCGTTAAAATCTGAGATGAGAAAATTACTAATCCCCCGAGACTATCTCTACGTCATTCCCTTATCCCATTTGAGAGGTAAGTTTTTCAGGTACAAAACTGCTCAGGGCGGTGTGAACTTGTCGCATGTACTCAGTTAAAGTATTTTCTCGTCACTGGCGGCAATGACAGGCAAGCCACCCTTTTAAAACTTTGATTTTTTTTGAAAATTTGTTTTAATTTTGTTTGGTTGGAAAAATCTCATTGGATGTCGTTAGACATAGCAACAGAATCTGATAAAAAATTAGGTTATACCAAGTTAGTCTAACTCCCCCCCCCCCATAAGGGTTTCCACTTCCTAGTTTCTATGAAGGTTTGCGGGGGGAAATTTAAGTAGATGGGGATTCCTTTGTTTTGTATGCATACTCAAATTTAAGTTAATCGCTCAGACAGTTATCCTGTTTTTTTTAATCCAAAATCATAAGAGTAAAAACTCTTTTGATGATAGGCCTCCAGAAAACTATGGTAGACAACTTATATGGACTCCTCATTAACAAATCGTATTGGATGAGGGTTGTGCTTTTTCAAATCAAGGAAATTTTCGTCCGTAACATTCATATTTGTGAAATTAATAGAAAGCGACTTATTAAGTGAGTTACGTTTTTTAATTATGATGGAGCTCTATTATAAACTGTATTACGCTTTACCATCACTTTGGTTGTACAACATTGGTCCATGCTGAAGCCATAGGACCTGAGCAACTACTGAAGATGATGTGAATGTATATTGAAACATATCGGGGATTTCAAATTTGGATTGATATTGTAGAAATTGTTTATGGGAATAGACCGATCGGGTTGGGAGAATCCCAGAATCATTTCCCGACGCGACCAGAAAATATTTGCCATATTTTCACTTCTATGTCTCAGTTTTACTGTGATAGTGGAAAAATGAACCCTCCGCAGTTGTAGACTTGGATACGGTAATCTGGATTATATCTAGATGATGTTCATGCCATTATTTATCGAGTGTCAAGTGAGTAA
Organism: Laupala kohalensis; assembly: GCA_002313205.1. Taxonomy (NCBI): domain Eukaryota; kingdom Metazoa; phylum Arthropoda; class Insecta; order Orthoptera; family Trigonidiidae; genus Laupala; species Laupala kohalensis. Next base: position 224,955 of record NNCF01129835.1, on the reverse strand, counting down.
ACCCTTGTCGAACGGCGTCAATAGCGCTCGTTATCATGGTCCATATTTGGCGTCACTGAGAATACATAGAAGTTTATAGAGTAATAAAAGAATATATTTTTATTGTGTGTAATATATTCTTCCGTGTACACGTGGAGAAGATATGTGATAATCAGGGCTCGGATCGATAGGCACTTTAAAATTCGAAAATATGCACTAAAAAGTTTAAAATATACATTTTAAATGCGAGTTAAAATAAGCTTCATATGTATCTACTTATTGCTAAGAATGTGTAAGTGTAAAATGGGTTAGTTGAATAATACCACTGAGCAGATTCATACAGTATAAGTCATATTTCAATAATAAACAAGCAATTTTGATTGATAACAAATTTAAACAAAAAATTATAGAGTTCAAACAAAGATGTTCAAAATGTGCAGTATTAAATTAAAATGGTCCCAAGCTGTTAAAAATGCTAGAAATCAATTTCTCAAAACTGTAAAAAGACGGGAAAAAAGTATGCAAAATAGTGAAAATCCGAGCTCTAGTGATAAGTTTCGACCAGATAGAAATGGCGACGAACCGGGAATCGAACCCAGATTCGTGTTTTGTTCGCAACGATGGTGTATTTATTAACACTCCTGCAATCAAGGAAGGAGTCCCGGGTTCAATTCTANTTTCGACCAGATAGAAATGGCGACGAACCGGGAATCGAACCCAGATTCGTGTTTTGTTCGCAACGATGGTGTATTTATTAACACTCCTGCAATCAAGGAAGGAGTCCCGGGTTCAATTCTAGGCCGAGAGTTACCACATAATCTTTGTTTTTTTTTTGTTTTTTTGTAACAAACAAATTTGCGCAGATAGGGACGATAATGTTTGTATGCGCAGCACCGTCGCTGCAGGAGCTGGACGTCCTGGAGGCGAGGGTGGAGGCTCTGGAAGCGCGTGTATTCGGCGCTGGAGGCAACGGCGACGTGCGCCGCAAAAAGCAGTCTGCAGCGGAGGCGTTGGCTGCAGCACACGCGGTGGTCCGCTCCGCCACCACGGGCAGAGATAAGGTACATCACGCTGCTGCTTAGAAAAAATACTGGGGGATTCTATATACCATTCTCTTTCGCAGAAAACTTTTCCGTTTGACTACGCATGTTGTACGAGCTTAGTGATTCATTATGTATTATGAGGCCATCTCTATATTAAGTAAGGCGTTTGCGGGAGGGAATCTAGTTTTTTAGGCCTTGGTTTAACGTGGTCCCTCTTGTTCTTGAGTACAATTTTCTAATCGATTTTTCACGCAATTCCCAATGCGGTAGCGACTTGAAATTTTGTATATATATTGAGTCTTAACTAACACCTCCATACATTAATATAAGTGAAAATAAGACTAAGAATCTTTAATTCGCTAAACAAAGATTTACACGGATCTCGGGGGTTAGATACATACCTGAACTATTCTCTCTTGTATTACGAAAGTGTGGATGCTCTGTACTGTCACCACAAAACATATTGTTCCGTAAACATTTGCAAAATGAACGCTGTGTGAAATACGGTGACTTACAACAATAACAATTTCAAAAACTATTTTCTTGCATGATTGTGTTGTCTTATGGCTCATATTAATTTAGTTTTATGTGTACTCAACATTGGCACGTTTGTGTACATAAATTCTGTAGCCCCATCCTGGCCCGGGTTTTTCTCCGGTTTTCCTTCGGGTAGAGGCGGATTTATCATACAGGTTCTCTAGGCTTTGTCTAGGGGCGGGTCTATTGTAACAATAAATCGTGAATTTAGTGTTATTTCAATTTTTAAGCACTATACTCAGAATAATCTATAGTTCGATAATAACTTACATGTAATTTTTTGCTTAAAATTACAAACATATTGACATTCTATTAGTATTATAACTCGCAGCTAACTTTTTATCTTATCTAGGAATTTTTGCTGAATTTTTTGAATCCGCCTCTGCCTTAGGGCCCTTGATCGGAATTGATGGGATGGTCCCTTGCTTGCTTCCGGAGAGTAAATTAGTTTTTTTTTCCTCCACGTGGTCATACGCAGTTTGTACTGTTTTTTTGACAATAAATTTATTTATTTATTTATTTATTTACAACACGGAATAGAATTCAGAGGCATGACCGGATTTACTCAGGTTGGAATTAAGATTACTAATGTGACGAGTCCATTGTGTTGAATATGAGGATCTAAGAATTATTTCCTTAAAAGATTTTATTTGGGTTCGGTATATCAAAAATGTCTGGAATATATTTTGTTGTATCATTGTTTAAAAAAAACAATAGAAGTCGAATAAAACTATTGAATTTCTATACTCCCAAGATAATGAGAGACATATAAAACTTGAGTATAAAAAGTAACAAATTATAATAGAAACTTAGCTTTCATTAAAATCAGGAACAAAGTCCACTACAAAACTTACCAAACACCATCACAAAAACATATGTCATAACAAGTTGACTCAGACGTTTTTGAAGCATTGAATCCTATTAAAAAAAAGCAAGGATATCTTTATCAAAACTATTATCTTAAAAATAATTTCGAAAATAACGGAAGATCATATTCTTTTAATAACTCATACTTTTATTATTTGTGATGTTTAGTGTTGAACAAAGAAAATGTTCTTGAATTTAACGAAAACATTTTTAGGCTTGTTGTACTTTTCTTGTATATTTTCTAGTTTCAAACTATTGAAACCATACAAACGTCCGCTCGCGATAAATGTTTGTTTTCATTCTTGAACATCTTGTCTTATAAAACGATATTTTATATTATAATATTTTAAAATATAATACTATAAATATAATATATATGTTAATATTTATAAACGATTTTTGAATTATTTTTTTGTTTTTATTTATTCATCCCAAATCTCTTGTATAAGGTATCTTCTCGTTTTTACTCCAGGTCAATACCAGGTTCACCCTTATCTCACATTTCTCTACCTATAATATTCTGATAAATTAATTCATTTTATGCATCATTTAATGTATCCATAATTTCTTTCAATTGTTTTGGCATTTATCTCGTAGATGCGTTAGATTTTTGTGTAATCTTAAAAAGGTCATAGTTTTCATCGATGTATATAACCGGAAAGTTGAAGGGACGGGCTTCATATTGTTATTATTATTATTTGTGTTTTTTGTTTTGTCCGCAGAACACAGTTGTGTTAATGTAAAATATCTTCCATGTCATTGAATATTATCATATAGTTCATTATCTTGTGCCACCGCAGGTCGCTTCTGTGGTGTATCAGCGCTTCGGGGAGTTGAACCGTTGCCTGTCAGCGGCGACAGCAGGCGACGCGGCGGGGGCTGGACCTGGCGTAGCGGCCACGGCTGCGGCGCTGTGGCCCTTGATCCTGTGCGAGGAAGCGACCGTGCACGCTGCCGCCTTTCAGTTACGCCGCCTCTCTGAACTCACACAGCAGTTGGACGCGCGTCCGCTGGCGGGGGTGGCGACGCTGAGGCCACACCTCGTGGCCATCGCTGCCAGAGCCGCCGACAATCGCGGACGCGCACTACGCCTCAATGGGGAGGTGAGGGTTTCATCCTATAGAGTGATTGCCATCTGCACTGCCCCCTCTTGCTTAATGTATTCAGGGCCGTCGCGTCATTATAATTAAGATAGCTGAGTCCATAATTAAGATTACTTTTTGAATTCTAGGCTTCTATGAAAAAGTGAAGGAACCCTGATATTTTAAAATCAGATATTATTATTCTTGACGGTATTTTTCAAATAGGCAGAAAGGTGCACATTTATGTGGCGGAAATGCTAACTATATTCCTGTTAATGTGCAGTGGCATGTGTTGCAATATTTTTTTTCTTTCATTTGTGTGATTCTTAGGGCTACATATTGTCTTTGTTATTTATAATGTTGCTAACTGAGAATGCATAATTGTTAATTNTACCCCCGAAGAATTGGAATGTATGCTGGAATCAAGTAAGTATGGTTGCTCACTTCTATTTCCCAAAAATATTACTGCATTTAACAACATAAAAGGTTTGCAAAAATTTGTAGTTTGCGTCAGCTTTACTCAGTCACATTCCAGAAATACCTGACACACTAGCCTATTATATGTGAATGTGATATTAGTATTGAGTTTTTCATCATCGACGCATTTGATAGCAATTGCTCAATGGTTTAATTTTTAGAATATGATAATGACCGATGGCGGTGGTCTAGTGGTAAGGTCTTCGCTTCCACGATCCCACTGAATGGTAGAGCGTGGGTTCTAACCCTGCTCAGCCAAACTACGTGAGGTTTTCAGCTGGGGTTTCCCTCACCTACTCCAGACAAATGTTGGTTTAGTACCATAAGTTCCCTGGCAACCCAACATCTCACCTACCCAAGTCCAACGGTTAGGTGGATGAGCAGGCCTCTTGGCCTGAAACTCTCCAAAAGACATATAATAATACAATTTATAAATAATAAAAATAAAGATTAAATGTTCATTATTCATTTTTTGAGCACATTATTTGAAGGTTCGATTAGCATCAAGTCTATTTCTGCTACATTTTATTTGTCTCTATATATAACATTATATTAATTACAGAAACCAGAAATTTAGTGATCAGAAGTAACCAAGTTCTGTTTGTTTCATAGAAACTTGACAGGAGAATATTTATATTTGAGAATTAATTACATTTTGGAAGTGAAGTTCAGTTAATAATAAATTAACTATCAAATGTAAAACACAACTGAAAACCTACATAGAGAACAATAAACTCATTTTCTCTATGTAGCTGTACAGGGACTATGCAGGAAGCTATTCAGGGACTATCCTATCTATTCTGATCAAAGTATTCTTAAGAGAAATGGCCAAAAACATGAGCCAGGTTAGGGCTATGAAGCTGTGTACATTGTCAGGATTGAGTACAGCTAAAAATATTATCTTGGATAATAATAAAAAAAGGTATGTATGGAAATATTTATTTTAATTAATTATCATTACAAATATTTTGACATAAATTTCTTAACTGTAATAAGAAACAGTAATGCAACTGATAGCTTTTAACTACAGCACAGGGCTCTAATGACCTTGCTGTTGATGAGCCTTCAAAGGGTAAGGATGTAGTGTGAGCTAAAGGTGATGTGTCAGAGAGCATCTCTGGGTCAAGACATTTGGGAACGAAGAAGGTGTGACAGGGAGGGAGGTAGCCAGCTGCCTTTTGATATTTTACAAACTATAGATTTTTAAGGCAAATATCTCCCTCAGGTTGGTACATCTTCACTACTCAATAGTTTTGAACTCTCTTGATATAGTGCATAAAGGAGATCCATGCGGAAAATAATTGAGATAATTATTAGGCTGAGGTAATATTTTCCTACTTCTATACTGAACTTAATAGAAAAAATTTTGAGCCGCTTGTGATAAAAGTACTTTAATATAAAAGGTACATGACATGAATATCAAAAATAAAAACATTTCAGTGCTCGTGTATCAACAACAAACGTATGTTAAGCTAAATACGAAATATGAATGAAATTGACTCATCTGTTTAGCTAGAATCGATGCTCACAAATGGACAGACAGGCTGACGCATTTAAAAAAATTCGGTATCAAGGATACTAAAAACGAATATCCTTCAAGATCTCGCGATTTTTTCTCGGTTACAATACTGTCATAAGACAGTGTATACGAGAAAATAAGAAGAATGTTCATCACCTATATCCATTTTATTTATAAAGGATAAATTGAAGTGAGATTAAAATACGTAAATAGGTTTAAAATTATATTTCAGCAGCAAAAAATTAGGAGCGTAGCAGAGTAGTGTTTGAATTTTTAAAATTTCAAAGGACCATACTCAGATCCCATTTATATTCAGATTCATATGCGCTAAACTCAGATTACGAGGTTTCTTACGTTTCATCGTATTATTTCACTGGATAAGCACATCAGATACATGTCCTCTACTACACATATAAAACATAAAAAAGAGGAAGAGTCGATTAGCAGATTCGTCACTCGATTTAAGAAAATAGGCCAGGAAAATCCTCAAGAAAAATGCTGTATAATTTGTAACAAATAGAGGTGTGTGTGTGACTGCTAATATTCGTGAACGAAATTTATACTAAAGGACCCAGTAACAACGTACAATTCTATAAACGACAGTTTTTATTTCACCTCTGCACTTACCTTCAAACGGCACACAGTAACGCAGCGCGCTTTCTCAGACTACGGCTCACAAGATCCACTACCGTTGCACATCTCTTATGGGAAAATTTTTTCCCACAATAATCATATTTTGATTATTACATTACTTTTAAAATTTGTAAAATTGTTTTTGGCAAAGATCTATCCACTTGTCATATGTTTATGGCTCACAAGAAACAGTTTATGGCTTATAAGGAACGCGAAAACTATTGTCAACATAGTAAAAATTGATTAATTCAACACAAATCTGGTAAAGCACTAACAAAAACACGAAAAAAAAATTACGAGAAATAAAATTCAGCTCCGACCTTGATCATGCACAGTAAACTTCTACACTGGACGCAAAGCAATGAATCTTCAATGCAACGATGTTTTCTAGATCGACCGTCTGTTGAGTAATCTCCATTGCAAGATAGAGAGGAAGGTAACTATTGTTGCTTCTTCGTTCACGCGAATGCGAACTTTTGATCTGTCTTTTGATACATGAGATGACCCTCCGACCCGTATCCCATGCTCGCGTCTGCTTATTCAGCGGTCTTGATCTCTGCACGGTATACCTTTTTACGATTTATTCATCAATTTCGAAAATAAATTGAAATTATTTATTATGTTACAATGTCCGTTAAGTTTAAATATTAATACGATATTATGATTTTTATTTTAATATATGCTATTTTAAAGTATTTTTGTTATATTACTATTAAATATTTCAAACTTCCAAAAAATTTCCATTTTTCGACCCCCCCACACACACAAACACACATCCAAAAAAAAATCAATGATGCAGTTTGACAACCATATCATAAATATAAATGCAGAGAAGTGTTAAAATATTTAATTCTCTAAATAAGTTCAAGGGCGAATTTTACTTACTAACTGAACAATTTTCTTTTGAATTCTGAAGGTTTTTATGCTCTGAGTGGAATTACCCCAAAAGATAATGACATACCATAAATGGGAATAAGTTACAAAACATATGCTATGGGAAATATGTGGACTAACAATACTCGACTAAGATTCAGATTGCAAAACTCATTTTGCTTAATTTGAAATTTAGATTAGCAATGAGAAAATTACTTTTGAGATTGTCTTGAATATTAAAATTGTTACAGTTTTTTCTTGGGTTATTTGTTTGTCACTTCATTTTCATTCAGGCAAAGGTTAGGAGGAAAGAACAAAAAATTGTTTTGTCAGTTTAGAGATATAAAATTCCAACGATGTCTGCTTATATTTTTGTTAAAAAGAAGTTGATTCTTTGAGCAAATAACTAAATCAGTGGACGTGAAGAATTTTTTCCCATTTCACACTGATGTTCTCTGGGCTATTAGTTTCATGCATACTCTTTGTTCTCATGTACACAGTTTCTGTCACTTTATCATTACTGAACCTAATTTTTCTTGTCTTCATGTATATCAGAATGAATAATTTAAAATAGTGTATCATGCTTGCAAGAAGAAAAAGACATTCTTAAATTTTAACACTCTGTTTTGGCTTTAAATAAGAAATTTTTTTGTCATCTCAAGCTCTGCTATTGCGGAACATCATTCACAAGTTTTGGACATATTTTTTCTGTTTTCCTCTTCCCTGTTAATTTGTTCCATCCCTTGTTTACTCATTTTAGCAATAATTGACATGTTTATTTTTTGTGAATATATTTATTTTTGCTCATTTTACTGATTTCGTTTTGGAATTGTGATCTTTGATAATTCTAAGTGGTCATACAATTCTGAAGATTCCCATTTCTTTAGATAACATTTTATTGTTTTGCATTAAGTGTTAAATTTGTAAAATTTTTATTTCTTTATCTGTGTAAAGGTCATGCTGTTAAAGGAGCAACAGAAAGCAGCGCTGGACAATATCACTCAAGGATTGGCTCTCTTAGAAGCTCAAGTTTCCCGTCTTGAAGTAGCTGCAAAACCTCGAAAAGTTCTAGATTAACTCCAGAATTTTTTTATGCTGTCGGCTGATTCATTCAAAGTTATGAAATGTTACATCCACTGCCTGTTTTCAAACAGTTTTTGGAATATTTGATATGGTCTTTATAAAGCTATTAGTCTTTTGTAATTATTGTTAACTTTGTGTATTTTTTATACTTATTTTATCATTAGGCTTTTCAATAACTGTTTTCCAGTTTGTTTATAATAAACCTGTATATTTACTCATAAATTAGTGTTAAACCTGCTTTAATTGCACATTGTATTCTTATATTGGGATTACTTAATTCTTGTTGTAATGTATAAAAATATTTGTTAAATTCTTTGTATAATTCTGGGATAAATTTTTCTGTTACATTTTTTCCCCCTGTACCTTGTATAATTATGAAATGTTTTGTTTTTTCTGTGTCTTTCTTTTCATTTACCTGAGAAATCTGAATTTGAAAGTAGTGTGTCCTGAAACATTGCAAAAATGAGGTATCAAATGCCTTTTGCTTAACTTCGTACTTTAATTTCTCCAGTCTTCATTCTCCATTCTCCATTTTTGTTAAAGTAATATTTTGATTAATCCTTTTATGTATTGCTTTGTCTGAAATTTTCTGATTTAATACTGATATCTAGGTTTGTAGCGGTGACAGTTACATACATTTCACAGAATTTGTGAATAATTTGTATGACCAAAATATTGCAGAATTTTCTTAAAGTATTAACCACACAAAAATATTTATTTATGAAGAATAATATAGTATAATTAAGGAAAATGAAAAACATCATCTACAAGTAAATGTATTTTCCTTTCTTTTTTTAAGCTATAAGCGCCCTGTAAAACTTGGCATTGTATGACACCAAGGCTATCCCCTCTCCTAACATGTCGCAATGCAATGTAACAAAAAAGAGAGAGAAATCTACACCCCGAGGTTACATTACATAATACATGGATAATATTATCTATAAAATCACCTCGCAGTGTTCAAAAGTGGCTAAAGAAATATCAGAATTTTTTTCCAATATTAAGTAAATGTTTTTACCTCTAGACTAGTTAGTCAAGACTGCCCACAGATCCACATCTTTAAATATTACTGATTACAAATACACTAGACTAAATATTATAACCTAGTTTTTCCATCTTATATTTAATTACTTTGTATTGGGTTTGCATTCATTCCATCTAACTGCTGATTTGGACTGAAGGGACTCCCCCAACCCCATACATAGTCACAAAGCAGGGTTTGAACTCCCATAATCTTAGGCTCTCATACTTGTCTTACCTTACTGATAAATAATGAGGAATTTTACATTACTGTTCTACCATTGTATGACTTTTACTTGATCATTTCTACTAAACAATTTTCTTGTTTAAGATATCTCACTAATCATTGTTATTTAAGTATAGGTCTGATGTATGTCACCAAAGACTTTGTTAAACTGAAGAAAATTTTAGTCATTATTTATTCCTTAAAAATACTTAGTAAAACTAAATACCTAATTGATCAATTAAATTTCACAATAAAAACATTTTTATAATTTTAGGACAATTAAGTTTCTTCCAATCAATAAAAAAATCTTATTATATTAGAGTACTTTAGGAATGTACAGTAGAGTCTACGAACACTTTAACATAGTGTCACAAGTAAAGGCCTGTCAGCTTTAGTTCTAGGAATACCACACAAAGTTCAGCTAGTTTGTAATGCATTCATTCAGTTTCAGTACAATACATTCAGTCAGACTGTTGACCAGCTGCAACAATATATTCTCCTTTCTCATCACCTAGATTGTAAAGCTAAGGTTAGCAAGGAGAGTTCTTTGGTAGTCTAGAGAGTTAAACAAACTTAGACAAAACACATAATAACCATTTTATATCACTAATAGGTGACAGGATTAGTTACACCAATTTCTCCATAATTGCTTTATGGAGAAATGAATTTACTTTGGTGAAATTAGAGAAAGTCTTCTGGCGCTACACTTTTAAAAGTATTGTCAAGTAATGGTGTTCATAAATTGGGTTCTATCTAGCTACAGAATAAAGCACACTATGACAGGAAAGGAGATTGAAATAATTGTTTGGAGTGCATTTTCACGTGTACTTAGAAATAAATGATGTGCCAGGTCAGGAACCGTTATATCTGTAAAACAATAAGATGAACAGAGAATGTTGGAACCTATTCAGGAGGATAATCAATCAAACCAGAATCAAATAGATTGTTCATTTATTTTAACCACTTAAATCAGCATTGTCAGATCAATTTATACCTGCTTTTCTACAATACGGAATAGAAAGTATTTCATCCCAGTTGTGTCATAGTAATAGAGTCAGTTTTGTGTTTGTTTATATTCCTAAGCCCTTGAGACAATTAAGATTGCCTTGAATACTGAACCCTGGACAACTTGATTATGATGAAACCAAGGCATTTAAATAGTAGATCCTGCACAAATACTGTATTAAGGGTTGTAGAAGAACATGGTGTGCCTGATGGCGACAGTAAAAGGATCGGCTCCATGCTAAAATATTTGAAATGGCTAGTATCATTGCTAGAGACACTCTGACCATCCCTACAATAGGGGTTGCCCACAGTGAGAAGTTCCTTTCCTGTTGAACCTTGTTGACAATCTCATAGGGGACCTCATTTGTAGTGGCTATTTTACTACAGGTTATGGTATTGATTTAGCAACACTTATCCCAGGGAATTTTCCTATAAGCAGCCCCTAAGAAAGATGCTGAAAAAGGAGAAGTGCTACAAGCAACCTTTCAGAAAGTTTAAGAACGGTGTGACAAATGTGAACTCTGTTAACCCTAGTAAAATTAATATTGTACTATTCACCAAACTCTGGATTCCTCCTATGCTCCAATGGCAACATACAGTCTCAAAGACATGTCACTTATTACTTGTGGTTAAAAACGAATCTTCTAGAGATAGTTCGGAATACCCTGGAGTAGCAACAAGACATGCAGTTGGGAGTTGTCTAATATGTGCACAAAGTGTTTTTTTTGTTGTTATGTTATAATTTATTACAATTCCCTAGATCAACGTCACCACTTGTGCCAAGAGCCTGTCACTCCAGCATCACCTCTAATGTACCAAATATTAATGTATTATAAGTAAATTATTTTTTTGGTATGTAATATGTATTTATTTATCATACTAATAACATTAATTATTACATTTAATTATAATAAATTTGTTCACTCACAAGAAAATATAAAAATGTCAAAAATTGTTATTAGTGCAGTACTGGTTTCTATTATAATCATATATAAGAAAACTACTCAATATAGAATACTAGATACTACCAAGAGCACAAAGAGAATAAACCAGAAAAAGAAAGAAATTTTATATTTATAAAATACAAATGAAATTTCTAAGTGTTTACAA
>NNCF01129835.1:128349-213300 GCA_002313205.1 Laupala kohalensis | reverse complement strand
AAAAAAATATCTTTTCCACTCCAAAATCCAATTTTTTTTTCTATTTTAATTGGGGTTTTAACAAAGTTTATTCTAAATTTTTATTTTTTATAATTAGTTTTTAAATGCAATAGTCAGTCAATAGAGTTATTTTTTTCTATAAATGTATCCTCATACAGAAAAATATTGTTAATTTTTTTTGTAGTAGGTCATGAAAAAACAAAAAGATGTACAGAGTCTCATGTACAGAGGTCACCAGTAATGTAATAAAAGCTTAACATTACCTCTGCATGGTGAAATAGCCAAGCCTCGAGTGGCAATGATACAACTACATATAGGTTACATATCAGGCGGTAATATTGCACAAGGGATTAATGTGGAAAAAGTAACTAAATATAAAAAGACCTACAGGGACTTTTAGACCTTAAGAACCATGCTTTATAAATTCTGGGGTCTAAAACAAAATATGTGTAAGAATGTGTGTGTGTTTTATGAGTGCAGGTGGAAATCTTCCAAAGACACCTTTAGTCCGTAAAACAAGGCGCGTGGGATTTCTACCCACTAAAACCACCTCCCTTAACACCGTCACACTTCCTACGGGACCACCGTCGAGCATTACTTCGTGAGGAGTTAACTGGCTCCTGGCCTCATCTGTTAGTGGATGGTTTTTCTTTCCTTCTCCTGGAAACGTGGGTTCTTATAAGGAAGACAGTAGTTTGTCACTTCCTCTCACGCTTTTCTCTTGGGGTAACTATTTCTTCGGGCTCAGGTCGTCCGCCCACGAGTAATATCCACGATACATTTCGTCTCGCTCGCTTTGGAAGGGAAGGCATACGAAGAATACATGCTCTACATCTTCCACAACTTCGGAGCACACAGGACACATCGGAACGTCATCCAGTTTAAACCCGTGTTGATACGACCAGACACAACCATATCCTGTTAGGATTTGTCTGACGTAGTGGACTACTTCACCATAACATCTGCTGGTCCACTCTGTTACGTTTGGGATGAGTATGTGCGTCCATCGTCCTTTATCCACACTATCCTGCCGAGTCTGCCACTTGATCGTAGTGGTTTCTCTACAGCTGCAGAGACTCTCTACAACGCCTCGGTGCCCTGATGTCTCTTGTAGATCCTCTCCCACCCATCCGCCAGCAGTTCGAGGAGAGTCATACACGAAATAACACAAATTGCATCATAGGATACCGTAAGGGAAGCGGCTACTACCCTCAATGCACTTTTGCGGTAGGTTGAGAGCATTTCTTGTTCGTAACTGTCAATACTTAATGCATCGGCCCGTATTGGAGCAGAATACAACAAGATTGACGAGCTCACAGACTCTAGGAGCTTCCTCCGATTTTGTCTCGGACCACCGATGTTTGGCATTATGCGTGACAGAGTGGTCACAACATTTGCGGCCTTCCTACTCACACTCTGACTCATGACTGAAATTCAAGGAACACCTGCAATCAGTACACGAAGGTATCTCACTGAAGGTCGAGAGCGAATCTGAATCTCCAATGTCAAAGTGATGGGCTCAGTAACCATTCGACTTCTGACGGTCAGCGAGTGTTAGGCCAACAGTGGAAAGCCATCCACGAATAATCGCAACAGACTCATTCGCTATGCACGTCACTTTCTCCAGGAGTTACGACGACCACTGCAACGTCATCAGCGAAGCCAATTACTTTCACACCTTTAGGCAGAGTCAGCCTGAAAATGGTATTGTACCTTAGGTTCCACAGGATAGGGACCCGCACTGATCCCTGTGGTGCGCTACCAGTGTGCTTATTAACTGCTGCCTTGAAGACAGCATTGGGAATGCCATCCAGCCCTAGGGCTTTTCCATCCACTTTGCTGCAAGCTTCAGCTCATCGAGTGTAATGGTAGGTATGGATTCTTCCGAGATTGTTTCATCGACAACTAGATTGGTCGGGAACAGAGTTCTAAAACTTATCTCCAGCAGATTAGGGCAGTTGGAGATTTCATCAGTTTTGTCATGACGATCTTTTAAGGCCTTCCCCAAAGATCGCTGTAAACAGTTTGTCATATCTCTTTCCATGGTTGCTTCCTTCTTGCTTTAATCGCCCATTTCAGCTCTCTCCGGGCCTGTCTATTCCTTGCACGTTCAAAGAGTCTTCTGGGAGAATGGCATATCTTACGGAGTGTTGCAATCCTATTGTTCCACCAGTAAATTGGAGGTCTCAGAGAGTTTCTATTCGTTTTAGACATTGAGACGCCGAAAACATTGCAGATGAACGACATGAGTTGTGTCATTTTCTCCGTTGATCCGGATAATTTATATTGAAATCGAAGGTACCTCTATCGAATACGTTGGCCTTCCACCTTCCTCTCCTGCAACTGCTCTGAAACTTCCTGGGTCGCCGATGGTTGACAGCGAAACGGATGGTCGCTATGAGTATAGATATAGCTCACTTGTCAGATTGTGACACTTTTACTGAGACACACGCTAATGAATGGAAGGTTTATGATTGAGCTCTTACCATTTTTGGTAAAAGTGGGAAGAATGCCGTCGTTGAGTAACACAATATCAAGAGGGACTAAGGACTCAGAGTAACACCCCTTTGATACGTGTGACGGCTGCCCCATTCAATAGTCCAAGCATTGAAATCATCTGTGATAATCACAGGATATCTCCCTTTAGCATCACTGTCATGTTGTTCCACCATTATCTCATACTCCTTAGGGTGCGGCATAACAATTATAAATATAGATGTTATTTATTTTAGTCCAAACAAATCCAAATTTCAAGCTTTACATTTTCTTCTGTAACAGGAATTTACCACATGCATAAAGAGCCGCCTGCCCAGTTCAATCAGACACCCATGCACCTCTTACCGGATCTTGTATTGCTCCGATAGAATTGCGACATCTATGTCGAACTCCCATATAGTTGGCCACAAGCCTCACAGTGGTTCATATCAAGCTGGAGGATTCTCATCGTCGACTCTTTAAGGAACCCGAAATGCCTCGTGGAAAGCTAGGTACCATCTGCTGCCAGCCAGATGGTCCCTATTTTCATTCCCCTAGCAGTGACCGCAGGGTGGACTTTCAGAGCACACCCAAATGTCTCTGCTCTCCACATTTATAACATTGCTATGACCTGTCATCTTCAGTGCAGTCTCCGAAGCCTAGACATTAGTAACACCTCACGACAGACCGCTTCTCACGGATTCGACAGTTAACCTAACCGATCCGGATGTTACTAGGCGTCTTTTTGGTAAGGTCGATGGGAAGGCGTATCACAGCTGTGTATGTGCCCCGTAAGCTGCAAGCTGCACATATCGACTTAAATTCAGCAGATGACAAAACAGACGTCTCCAGACGTTACTCAGGTGCTGCAAGAAATTCTTTTTTGCTGTCAGCTCATCCAGGTTTCTTTATTTTTAGTAAAATCTCAATCACTAGAGGTCTCACTTCCTCTCTCACCAAGAGATTTTTCAATTGAATCTTTCAATTGCTGAATTTTCTGCGATGCAACTCCATGCATTTCCAGTTTCAGTACTCCAGCTGCCATCCTCTTAATCTTCTTTGTGCTCTCTCCTACCTCTTTCACTGTTGGATCACCCTTCATAAGTTGCAGGACTTCATCATACGACTGCGAACCTTTTGTCTTAATTACAAGCGCTGTTGGTCGGTTCGGTCTAGGACGGCGACTTTTGCTCTTCTTCTTGCTTACTATTTGCCATGGTTGTTCCTCCGACTGTTGATGGTGCGGCTGGATTGGGCTCCACTGTTGAGACTCCTCGCACAGGGGTGACCGGGTACGGGTTGAGATACTGCAGCAGGTTCACTTTTTGTGCGTGTGTATAATTTATAATATATACATAAAATACGTATACATTATATATTTTGACATGAACGTTCCTACCTCAATTAAACATGAAAAATCTAATTGTGGATAACACGTGAAACTACAGTTCTAAGGAACCCAAATGTCTTATGGTGATCTCAATTATACATGAAGAAGACAAATAGTCATGGCGGAACCGAGGAACTAACCTACTTGTACTCCATAAAGGGTAAAGTAAATTATAACTGCAACAATTATTACCTGGATAATTGGTTTTTACTAAACTATTTTCCACAGAACAACATAATAAATACCCTATCTTAACTAATAACTACTACAGCGTTTCTCTACTCCTTTGCATGACGACATTCTACACACAGTATCACACAGTATTGATCTACACAGTCAAGAATCAGAAATCATAATAAATTGAAAAACATAAATCAAAAATGAATAAAGATAGATCGTCTAAGTTACCAACTTTGAAAAGTTGACATAAGAATGAATGATCTAATGCTACTCGTGGCATTTCCACTTAATCAATTTTCACAATAAAACCGTTAAAAAGAATACCTGTAAACTAGCGGACAAGGCGGCGTTTTCCAAGAGTTCAACATTCCGCATCTAGTCTCGCTTACTTCTACTCACAGAATGCCTGACGCGACGTCACTGTAATAATTTCGCTACTACTGTCTCCGAACTTCCTCCTCGCAGGTCGCCTTCACTAGGAGAGGAGATATGATGTTGCCTAAGCCTCATTGGCACAGTTTCGCCTGATCGGCTGCTCAAGTGAGTTCATAAAACTTCCAGGTGCAGTGATTACATTTCTTGTAATATTTAGCATTTGGGGAGGTATATATTACAATGGTAAGATCCTTAAAGTCGTATGCTGCTCTTGTGTGGTGACCTAGACTAAAAATAGGAACTTTAAAAAACGAACGCTAAATTACAATGTCCCTCATTAGTATAACTAGACTTTTAGGACTTCTCCTATAGCTACCATGGATTTTCTACTAGACCTATCTCATATCCATTCCTAGATGTCTAGAATTTGACTTTTTAGACTTATGAAATGGCGCAAGAAACTTTGAAATGTGCAATGGATATCTTTGTTTGAGAGCAGTTTAAAAATACGCAATGTTAGCATTACATAATATATGAATGGTCCCTCATTTATCTTCTTCTAAGAGATATTCAAAAGACTGAATATTATCTAAGTCAGAGTACAATTTTATTAAGCAGTTGAAACTTTTATGGCGACTATGTAACAGAATACTAAGTTTACAGCTTGTATATAGTGAAAGGAATAATTAATTATTAGCATATTTTAATAAGTAATGGAGAAGACCCCAAGTGGAATAAACAACAAATAAAACGCTTGTGAATAATTAAATTTTGCGACGCACAGGCAAGAGCGGTTTGAGACCGAGCCAGCACGGAAGGGGGAGGTGAATACCCTAGCACTCTAGAAAGGGTCGGCTCTTCGCTTGGGCGAGCGGACGTGACCCAAAATTTACGACAGACTGCTGTGCGAGTATTTTCGTAAAAGAAAAATGTTTTTAGAAATTTTGGGAAAGGTGTCTGGAAAGTATCCGAATTAAAGTGAGAATAGATAGCGGACAAGTGCATTTAAAATTGAGAAATTAATGAATGATGACAAGTTAAGAGGAAGGGGGGCCAAGAAGTGTTTTGTAAAAGAAAAGGAGCCGTGAGCTGGTCTCCAAACCTTTTCGCCAAAGGGACACCATTAGCGGAGCCGCGAAACGACACGAGTTTTGTTTTTATTAAAAGCTGCAGCTGGACGAAGATTGTTCATTGTGCGGAGTAACCCATGCTTGGACAATGACTGACATTAGACGGAGACGCGTAGGAGAAAGAAGTGGAGGGGGTTGTGACCGCCGGAGCGCGTGCCGAGAGAGGAGACAATGAAGACGAATGATTTTAGGCAAAGTCGGTGGATGAGGAGCGACCGTGCAAGATAAGTTTGGGAGTTTGAAGTGGAAAGAGTTGTGAGTTAAATGTGACTGACGGGTGAAAAATAAAGNAGTCGGAGGATGAGGAGCGACCGTGCAAGATAAGTTTGGGAGTTTGAAGTGGAAAGAGTTGTGAGTTAAATGTGACTGACGGGTGAAAAATAAAATGGCAAAGTCAGAACGCCGGGGAATGATGTCTCCTTGTCAGAATTAAATATTGCCTGGTGAAGAGATGAGGGTCACGAGTCTGCGAAGTGTCACAAAAGGGGCTCGGAAGGAAAATACTAGAGTTCGGAGGCAAGGAAGCATTATATTAATCAAATCTTGCTATTGGTTGTAAAGGGAAATACGTCATACAAAAATAACCAATCCAAAATACTCCACGTTGAGTGAAAAATGAGTGATTATTGGCCGAAGAAAACAAATGACGTCATAGGAGGAGGAGCCTTCTCTCAAAGTTTTGGGCAGCTAAGTGGTGAAGTACTTACTTAAGCGGAGAGCAACGTCGTTCTGGACTTAAAGAGACGGGTAGATTAGAGAGACGCACTTCGCGAAATTCTGAGACGCAGATTAGAGGGATTAAGAGATTCAGACTTATTCAGAGATTCAATTCCTTCAGTGATGACTGATCGTTCATTATTATAAGTCAGCACACTGACTTAGATTTTGGTGAGAAAGAGACTTGGAGTTTCATTTGATGTGACTAGGATATCATTAGCTGATCATTTATGAGTTTACGGCAGCCGGCGTCTACTTCAATTAGAGTTCGAGCAAGTTATCCGCAACTTTTAATTAGTCGGCTTGAGTGCTGAGCGGTGAATGGTCTGGTGGTAACTGGAGGTTACTACTCCTTAAGGAAATAGCAGCGCCCACGTGGCAACTAATGATCCAGCTTTAAACAAAAATATTAAGGTAAATTGTATGACTAGCTGCATCCAGTGCATCGCTCATTGTGTGAAGTGCCAGTGCACTTAACGCCGTGACGCCGCCAAAGACTCTTGTGGCACTTACGAATGTTTATTAACAAAATCACCAAGGACAGATTGTTATTACAAATGATTGGTTACTTCAAATGCACCATTTTTTAATTGACTACTGGCTGTTTATCATCCAGTCTTGTTGTTGCTTGAAAAGCAAAGTAAAGCAAATATTGTTTTATGATATTTTAATTTTTGGGGAATATTTTGGAATGGGAATGTGCAGGGGAAATGTTTACATGGGCAGTGTTAGTGTGTAATAATGAAGTGTAATTTTTATGTAATAAATAATTAAACCAATTTTACAAGAGTTGCGTTTCCTTTATTAGAGTTGTGTGTATTTCACGACAATAAGAAGGACCGAACTCCGACCTTTTAGTTTCTAACTCTTTAGTGAAGGAGATAACCAGATTTCCAGTGGAAGCAGCTGAGTGGGATAGGTAAGATAATTGTTATTACCCATTACTCTATTAGTTTTGTTACAATTGACGCATCAACGTCGGGTAATCTTCCCTTAAAAATTATGTTACAATAGAGACAAGAAAAAAATTTCCTAACATTTTGTGGTAACTTATTCAAATGATGTTGGCAGGGGTGAGTGGAACAGAAGAGCATGGGAGCGAAACTCTCACATAGCATTGGTGTGCCTTATTATTTTTTATCCGATTTATCCAATTTGCTAAAATTAAAACTAATACCTCCATGACACTCACCAAATTCATTTAAAAGTATCAGAGGACTGCTATTATATGAAGGGTGGCTACACTATACTAACTTCTCCGACAGAGCCATATTTGGCTCTCCCTCCCTGGATGTTGGCAGTAGTGGATCTAGACCGTAATCAAGGGGGGTGGGGTTAACCGGGAAGCATTTTTGTTTTAAAATTATGGTTTTAGTACGCAAATTTTATAAATATTACCTTTAAATAAAATACATCAAATAAATAAATAACAATTAACAATATGGTATTATTAACAACCATAAAAACATATTATTAATAACAATTACAACTGAAAAACCTCCCGCCTACTGCTCCTAGTACCAATAACCAACTATTACTAAACACTCCTACTGACCCCTTCACGTAGGCCAAGTTGTTGGTAAACTCAGTTAACCGGCCCACCTACTAACCTATCACCCAACTCCTACCTCCTATCACCCCATGTAGATACGCTTCTACAGCGCGCTACATTTCCCATTTACAAATACTACAATTAAAAAAATATATAAGTGGTAGTGGTGCACCCAGGATTTGGTGGAAGGAGCGGTCACAAAAGATAATATTGTGATTTTGATGGGTATGCAGCGGACATACACATTATTAACCGACTCAGCACGGATGGATTCTTTTTGTTGTGATATTCTTTGAGTTATCTGCGTTATAATTACAAAACTTAATTGATTCTTCTGTGTATTGGAAAGAAAAATAAATTGCAAGTACAGGAACAGTATTGCAAGTAAGAGGATCAAAAGACATTGATTTTTCAACATTGGCAATATTTTGCAATTCGCTCTTAAATACAAATTTACGTTTAGGCTGTTTGATTTACAAAAAGAAAAAAAAAGAAGTTTTCTTCTTCCGATAAAATAAACAGGTAAGGTAGGTGAATTAAGTAGTGTTTGAAGAACGTGAGAAACTCAAGCGAATCGCCTTCTTATGTCTCGTTTGTACACGTGAAGCGACGCACACAATGGTCGGGCGTGATGGGCGTGATTACAGGCGATGGCGACAAATAGTATTCGCCGCATAACTAACAAGTATTTCAAAACCCGGGCGATGTAGAAAACGCCATCTGGACGCTCCCCAGACACCCTTCGATCCAGGGAAACCAATCGACATCAATGTGCAGCAAATTCAAACACAAAGAACAAGTAATGGACTCCAATGAGTGATTGTCAACCACAAATTTAGACGAGAGCAAAATTAGCATTATGATTTTATGTAATAATCTCCGTTATTTCAAGACTGTTCACCCAAATTATTATTATTTAAAACTGAGGGCATTTTCTGCAATAAAATGGCGCCGAAAACATCCTAATATTTCCTCTCACTAATGTATTTAACGTGTTATAATTTGTTATTTTTTACAGATTTAAACAAGCATGATTACACCGAAATTCGAAGAATGTTGTTTGATCATTTTTTTATGTTTTAAATAGAGGTATGGGGAAAACATTCTTGGAGCAAAATCTACAAGAATGGCGTGAAAAGTTATAGTTTGCCTACTTTTACTTGTGACGCGAGCGACCGTAACCTGCCGCCGACCCTTCTTATCTCATTGCTCGTCGCAGCGCTCATTCCGAGAATTTATTTATATCCAGGTATTTAGCTCATTTTAAATAAGTAAGAATTGTACATGTACTTTAAAATATTTGAAATCTTTTCTGAGAATTCGCGATGAAAAATGAAAGCACACATGATTATTTCCCGTTTTACCGTAGAAGGTATTCTGATTAAAACTTCCATTGGTTGTAAACGTAGTTTCGCATGTGTGCGACGAGGAACAATAAAGTCAAATTTAATACCATTTTTCATTTCTTCTTGTCAATCTTTGAGACAGGGAGGATCTGGCTCTTTGTTCCCCTCGTCGGTGCGTCCCTGATGAGTTGCTTTGTGATTTTTGAATGAATAAGTTAAACTGACTTAAAAGTTTCAAGTGTTCATATATGATTACCTTATATAAAAATACTCGTTTATCAATTTCACGTATTACATCTTAAATGCCGGAGGCTGTAAGGGTATTTTATTGAAAATATTTTAAAAGTGTTTTTCCCCCTAATTTCAATATAAACAGCAAATCAAGTTCATTACAATTCAACCTATTGCCTTTAATGAAATGTTCTGAACAAAGAAAACAATTTAAATATTCTATAATCATTCCATTTGCTTTGTTCATGAGACATATTCCTTAGAATACATCTGCTTTTTATCAGTAGTGGGGGAAAAACGTATTCTTTTATTTACTTCGTTCATATCTTGTTTACAATTATAATAATAATTGATTGAACCACATAGATCATAACAATGATGTATGGTGAGTTATAGAACTAATAACAATAATATTTACATATAAGAATAACATTATATTAATTTTGATACATTTAACCATATTCATTTAACTTCAGCTAAGTAGAAGTTAACATAAAAATACAATTATTTTGTACTATTACATAATATAAATATTTATTTAGGCTAGGGTTATTAGATATCTATGGTAGGAATTCTATTATTTTACTTTTATTTTATTAATTTATGTTGAGGTCTATATTTATGATATAACAGTGTAATTTAATGTTGTCCTGCATCATGGGTCACCTTCTGCACCTTTGTTCTAATGATTACCTGCAACAGATTGTCATTGATGAATTCTTGTACACTCTAGAATAGTTTCCATTGTAAGAATTGTTTGAGTTTTGTTTTGAAGGGTTCAGTGTATTGATGTTTTAAGGATTAGTGGTAACATATTATATAGCTGTACACCTGCATTGTAAGTGCTTTTTTGGCTAAGAGTGGATGTTATCTGTGGTAGATGGATATTTCTGGTCTGTCTAGAGTTGTGAACATGAACAGTGAAATTAAATCTATACAGTGGTCCTTTGTTTAGTAGATCCTCTTTTACAAAGTACAAAGTTTCAAAAATGTACTTGCATGGCAGTGGAAGTGTTTTCAACTTTTCAAATAATGGTTTACATGTAGAAAGTTTATTAGTGTTGGTAATTGTTCATATTATTCTCTTTTGTAAACTAAAAGTTTGTTTTGTTTCTGATGCTTGTCCTCAAAATATTATACCATATTTTAGAATGGAACGGACATTTGCATAGAATACTGTTCGAAGGGTATCTGTTGTGCAATTTGCTGTTAGAACTCTGATGGCATAGTTTATTGTGCTGAGCTCCATATTCAGTGTTTCTAGGTGACAGTTCCATTTTATGTTATCTTGTATAGTAAGCCCCAGAAACTGTGTTGTTTGTTTAAAAATGAGGTGGTTACCATTAAATTCGATGTTAGGTGTGTGCTGTTTAGATGAATGAGGATTATGGAAGGAAACTATGCAAGTTTTGTCAGTGTTTATTGTGAGTTTGTTTTGTTGGGACCATTAGTGACGATAGTGGATTTGGTAGTGTTAAGTAAGTTTTCAGCTGTTTTAGCATGGAATAAGATGTTTGTGTCATCAGCAAAAAGTACAATTTTGTGGTTTTTGATGATGGGTGGGATGTCATTAGTATATAGAAGGAATAGTATGGGTCCCAGGATGGAGCCCTGAGGAATTCCATGAGTGACATGCATGAGCTGAGACTGGTGATGTTTTATTTTATTTTCATGTTGATAGGATACTTGTACTATTTGCTGTCCTTCAGATAAATATGACTTTAACCAGTTGTATCTATTCCCCGAATTCCATAATTTTCTAGTTTACTGAGGAGGATTTCATGATTAATTATATCAGAAGCCTTTGTGAGATCTAAGAATAATCCAACAAGGATTTCTTTCTTTCACTCACCACATGTTTTGAAGGAAGGATGTCAGAAGAAAGTGGAAATATGTTAGGTGACTGAAGGTAATAAGTTAATTTTATGGAGAGAAGGAAAAACTTCACTTACTTCTTCATTGTCCAAGACCAATATCTATTCTGATAGTCATTTCAGCTCTTATTATTTTGGTAGACTCATTACTATAACCGAGGTTCTAACAGAACAACAAAGTAAAAGAACTTCTTAGTCAAAGTTTCCATCTTGTGAAAGATGAATATTTTAAGGACATTACTACTATCAAGAATTCTCTTATTCTAAGTACTTTATGTCAGAATTGAATTATGTTTCAATAAATTTTGTGTTTAAAATCGAAAAAGGTGTTTGAATACCTGAGCTCTCCTACCAAATCCAATTGATACTTTTGTAAATACACCAAAGTTTCAGAAAAGAATAATAAACAAAAATGAATCTGTACAAGTTTTATTGATAATTTTCCACAATGGCATAAGTAAAAGTCTTTACAGTAGAGCATCTACATCTCACCAACAAAGGGAACTCTAGGTTCCAGTTTAACATGATATCCTGCACTGAGTGTGTGTATTGACACCTAGTGTTGCTACAGGGTTACTAGCTGCACATGAAGGGCAGGAACTTGTGCAGCCACTCATTCTCTCGCTCTGCACACTTCCTCGACTCCTTTCACACTTCCCCTTTTGTCCCTATAAACGTCAGTCTTTTATGGCCATAATCTGTCTATGTAGCAATGATCCTCAGATAGTTGTGCTTCTCAGATTTCAATTATAAAGGCACATACAATAAAAGGACACAAGAGGACAACAAACATTGATATCATAGTAAAAAAATATTTACATTACAAAGTGGAAAAACATAATAATTAATCTATAAACATGAATGATTAAAATCAGAAAACTAACTTCACAATACAAATATCAGAATCAACTTGAAATCCTGATGTTTGCAAAATTTTGTTATTTTAAGTTAGGATATTATATCAAAAGTTGAGAAGACTGATAAACATTTCTATATCAAAAAATGGATTTAAATCATAATTTTGACTTATAAAACTTTACAGCACCATCTATTGGCATTATAAAAATATACAAACAATCAAACTTTCAGAAAACTTATCCAAATTGTATAAACTTAAAATAAATTGAATCATTGCCCATGTGAGCACCTAAAATTTTTCTGAAAGCTTTAAGATTGTCTGCTATTGTAACACTAATTTTGCATTATCTATTACACAAGTGATTTATATTTACAGAAACATTTTTGTTAAAAAGTATTACAATTGTTGAAATGTAACAATAGCAAAATATGACATCTGAATTTTAAAAGGATTTTCTGGTTAAATACAATAAATCTTATTGTTAAGCAAAACCCATCAACATAACATAAAAAACAACTTTATCAAGGAATACGTTTAGTGAGTTTTTGATCAGTTTAATTATATGTCCATTCTAATCTAAGTTGAAAAGCAGTTTTAGAATTAAAAGTATTAGCCTTACTCATCTAATAGAAAACATTTCAGTTTAACCAAGTTTAGGAAAATGGAAGACAATCATCATTAATAAGAAAAACTGATGAAAAACACGACTAGTCTTAAAAAGTCAATTTTCCATGATTTCTATATCTTGAAGAAAAAAAACTGTTTTCAAAAAGAAAAATTATTGGAATTTGAAACAAACACTGTACAGCTTAAAAATTCCTTAAAAAAGTAATGTATGTACTAATGAAAATTTGGTGGTCTGCATGGATTATTACACTATTGAACTTGTACAAAAAGTAGCTTTCTTCTTCAAGAAATTTTAAACAACAAATATCCAATAATGTAAAAGATCTCAGCAAAATTTAAATAAAATTGTTCTGTAAAAATTAATGCCTAGCTTCAAATATGCTAACTTTTAAATATGAGAGGCATTATCAAAACTCCTAGTTAATCTTAAGTTTTTAATGACTATTTTTTTATTGCCTCAAATATCTAGAAGACTTCCTTCAGATTCACTATCATCATTAAACATTACAATAGGCACTTCATTACCCCAATGAATGGTTCCTTTCAAATTATAATGAATTTCTCTATTGCTATTTGGGCTGTAATAGCTAAACATATAAAATTGTTTCACACTGAATTTGACACACTTCTTTTAGAACATCATTTTGTATACTTATTGAGAAAATTACTTACATGATATGATCAGAGAATTTTCATTAATAAAGCCCCATGACCAGATTCAGTGATAGGAAGGATAACATTTGCATATTGAATTGCAGATTTTGAAAACTTTGATCCTATGGTTTGAAATAATTGGAAAATATTGATATTTGAAAGTACGGATACCGACTGATACGTCTGGCTGGCTTTCAGTAACTTCGATATAATCTCATTAAAAGGATGGAATCACTATCACAATGTATATTTTAAATGGCACTGTATCGGAACAGAAGGACGTATACGAACTTCCTGTTCTGATTATTCAACACAGCGCATTGGAAAGGACAGAAATAGAAGAGTCAGTCAAATGGACGTCTGTCCACCCAAAGGACGGATGTTCCCCAAGCAGATGCCATCCTCTGGAAGGAATATCTGTGTGGGATGTAAGGCACTTCGACCGGAAAGGACGAACCCTTCTGTCATATCCTCCGAAGCGTGGTTGTGGACACTCGCTGTGACGGGCCGGAAGAGCAAAGGAAGAATTCCGGCGAGAGTCCTCGGGACGGGAATCGTCAGCGTGCGGGGGCGTCGCCAGAAGGCCGCGCCGCCGGCAGTGGGGCTCCCACCACGTTCTCCACCCAGCGGCGAGCTGCGTGCACCGACGAGAAGACGGCTGGACGATGCGCGCGACCGCAATGGGCGTGATGCGCTAACACTCCTTGAAGTTGCCAGACGCCTTCACCGCCATCGCCTTCGCCGCCTCCACCGCCACCATCGCCACCGTCGCTCCCACCCTCGTCCGGAGACACACAGAGCAACGGCGCTCCCTCGTCGTTCTGTGAAGGACACACAAGAGCGAACTTAAAGTAACATTTCTTACAATCTTTCAAGCATCTCTGGTTTCGGATATTCGGGAACGACGGTTGTAGCGCTGGGAAATTACGAGTAGATCATATAAATTATTTATATCGGGTTATTTACACCCTTTTACGAAATAAGTTTTTTTATTGTTCATAACAAAAAAAACTCATTATTTATCTCTTATGATTCATTTCTAATTAGAATCCACAACAAGTTTTTTTTATATGTTTTGAAATTAAAGAGTTGCGATTTTTAAGAATAAATACCCAAATAATTAAATCCTATGTTTAACTCATTCAGCTTATGTATGTAAATTTTTTATGTGTGGCGCATAAATATTTGTAATATACTATATAGATATATTGTTATTCTGAAATTATTACGCCACGGGCTTATCCTATCGCCAATACAATGTAAAATCTTCATAGTTATATCTAATATACCCTCTTCAAATATTGTAAATTGGTAAGGGATTGAACGCCAACTATATATTGTTAACTTATTACAGAAATACGGATTTAGCTGGCGTTTTATATCATACGAACCCTGTAAACAAGTTTGAATGGAGAAGAGTAAATATTTCTGCTAAAACGCCATTTATACTCATATCTGCGGTGCATGCATCAAAGGACAGAGAATCTGACTTCGTTCAAAGCATCTAATTAAGAGGTTTTGCGTCTCTCTTTCTTCACTCTGTTTCAGGATACGTGACTTATTCATCGGCAATTTCTCTGTGATTTTTACAGGCAATGTCGTTCCATTTCATTCGATAAAATGAACAATGGAGGACGGAATAGAACAAGACGTAGAAAATGTTCAGTATAGCCCCATGGCTACAAGTTTGGTTTAGTCCTTATAAACTCCGTACATAAGTATTCAAGCGGTGACATTCGAGTTAACATCATGACTGGAGAGAATAGAGCAGCCTCAATAATGCCAAAGAACTTGAACCTCCCCTTTATCTTGTACTCAAAAGACAAAAACAATATACTTGTCGTTTAAAAGTAAAGAAAAAGGCAGCGTTTTAAGAATTAAGTCACTGCTCTGTGTCGTATCATACAAGTTATTGAACATCACTGCGTATATTGTGTACGCATAATTGAGGAAGAATGCAATATTTGGAAATAATAGATTTGGTCGTTTCCGTCAATTTCGAACAGTAGATTTACGTTCACAAAAACAATCCCTGTGCAGAAGTTACACAGGCTTTAAGCCTCGAATTGTTAATGTATCCAATGGAAAGAATTCATTCTCAATTTTGGCTATTTTATTCCTATTCCTTTTCAACTATTCCTGTAATTGGAAGCAACAAATCCATACTAACAGGAAAAACCGTTACATTTCCGTATATAAAAGTTGAGCGAGTGAACGGGTTTACTTCCAGAAAAGGTATTAATTAATGCTATTTCTGCTAAAAATATATTGCAAAACATCTTCGCAATTGCATACAGCTTAGTTCGTGGAAACCTCCGCGGTAGATGGCGTAGGGGCGGCGCCATCCCCGCAGTGTTGGAGTGTGTTGCGTGTTGCATTCGTTCAAGGCAACACGGGGCGCTTCATTTATTCTTTCCCTCCCCATCCAAATGAAGAGAGCAGCGATGTCTTTATTTAGGTAATTCTCGATTTTGTTAGGGTTTAAATGATGCTGCGAAGAAAATGAATAACTTTTTAATTCTTTCAAAACATTAAAGTAAGATGAAGTTTTTGTCTGATCAATTTGACGTATTATTTTATGGATTATTATCTGCATATTATGAGATTAAGAAAAAAAATATTCAATACCAAATCAAACGACCCTATTTTTTATGAACAGACGAAAAATATGACTAAAAATATTTGCAATAAAATATTATCACAATAAAGAAGCACGGACATCCGTTGGTAGCGTAGCAATATAGCTAATAATAACACGCTGAATCTCTAATCGAAGCAAGTAAAGTTGTGACAACTGAAACCTAAGTTCATCATTGATTAAAATCCAATACTCGCGGTCTCATAAATATGCTTCACTTCTAAATTAATATTGATTTATTTGATAATTGTCGAAAATTTTTGTATTGTTACACAATTTGGTTCCATTATATGTTGCTTCACTGAATCAAAAAAGAAGATATTTTCGTACGTGACTGTAAAATGAGCTGTATTTGGACTGAAATCTCTCGATATCTGGGAGAGGTTTGGTCAGAAAGTGAGAAGATGATTATAATAAAGTTGAAAAAAATTAAGCCCATTAATGCACTTGTTTTAATATGGATCTACTCTCTTCCATTCGTTATTCGTGTTGGAGAACGAGCAAAGGAACGAAGAGGTTTCATCTGAAGGAGACTGCTTCTTTCACAGGGAGGAGGTAAATATTAATGAGATGTCAAAGGAAGAAGACAAATTCTAGACAGAAGAAACCAACCCGATTCTGAAGAGGTCGGAAGAGTTTCATGACGTCATATTGATAACGTATCGAGTGGTGGAGCTTCGTAAATATTTAGAACCAATACGAGCAAAAGGTTAAAAAATGGTTCACAAGAGCAATTGACTAGCTTTTGACTGTATTTTGATGTCTCCTGGGTGTAGTTAAAGTGAAAGCGAGAACTCTTCCAAAATGCTACAAAGCATTCTTAATTTGAGAGTGTTAAAAAAAAAACAATATGCAAGCACTTATATACCTATCTGTATTCAATCGTATAATCATATAATCCGAACAAGAGTCATGTTCTTCCCAGCACATAATATGATATCCAGACGATCAAATGTTTTTGGGAATTAATGATCATCACAATCGTGACAGTTTTCTTTTAACCTACTGTAATTTAAGAGATCTTAGACTTCAAAAAATACATCATGGATTATAACTTTTGCCCCCTTCTCACGCCAATTTAAGACAATTTTTCTTCCAAATCATTACATCTAAATACTTTTGATCAAGAATTAATCAAAATTATTACAAAAAAATATTGACAAAAAGTTAATTCTAATCAATTTAAAGATACAATTAAGAAATACTCACGTAACAAGGTGATCTTTCAGCGTCCGTGTAGCCGGCGCAGATATCTCCAGGCGCCAACAGGCCTCTGTATAGTTGCGAGGAATTGCAGACGGTGCTATCCACCGTGGGCACCGGCAGGTAGTGCAGCAACTGCCCTACTCGTAGCTCTAAGGGCACAAGAGAGGAACCCACATATAAACGCGTGTGATACTTTGAACGACTGAAATCTCGTGGAATAGGATAATATGGAAGCAGGTTTTGCTTCTAAAAATCCACCAGGAAATTTCATTACAACCCACTAGGGGGATTGTAGAACTTTAGAGAAATAATGATGAGAACGAACGTTCAATCCGCGACGTTTTGAGAGTGGTTACTGTTTCAGTAACTCTTCCGTCTTATAACTTTTGTAAAGCAATCACTTGCATCACAAACGGTAGCAATGTTAGAACATTTTTTCATGATATTTAAAAATACATTTAAAAAGAATGTTGAGGGCAATTTTGTACCGGGAGAATTTTTTTCGACCGTTCAGAATGTAAAAATAGAACATAACACTTGTTAAGCTACAATCTACATTTTTATTCATGTTCTGCCAACTTTAAAATGATTTAACACTGCCTTCATAGAATTTCAGACACATTTTTTACACACGTTTGACGTCAACAAACCATTTGTTAACTGCAGTTGTTTTTTCATCACAATCCTGCATTTATCGACGGTGAACAGAGGCTTTGTTAATGGCCAAAGACTATCCAACAGTTTATTCAACTATATTATTTATATGAAATATTTATCTATATTTTTCCAAACAAATGCAATTTTTGAATGTAAATAATCGTTACAAAGGCTAACGAGATATAATATTAATTGGTCATTGATGTGACTTTATAAAATATAAGTGATATATTATGAAATTATTAATCTCATTGCATACAATAATTTGCTTACGTAACATGTGAATCGTTTGACAATGTGATAAAAGAACAAAATTTTATAATATAAAGAAATAATAAACTCAATAAGAGTAGATTGTTTGTTTCAAATTTCAAGAAATAATTAATGTGGCGTTAGTTAAAAATAAAATAAAAAAAGGAAATCCTTTTTCTGTTTCTTGTGACCCTCACTAACATTTCCACTCGTATGTATTCTATGCCCCTGAGTACAATGGACCACCGCACACTAACAATTAGGAAATTCTATTGAGAGGTGTTTATATTCCATTAAATATTCGCAGAAAAAATTAAAATGTAATAATTAGTGCATTTCATATAATTGATATACATTAAATTATCCGTGTATTATTATTTGAACCTCATTAGTTTTTTGCATATCTTCTTTCTTTTTGATTATTACTTTTTTGGATAGTCGAATTCCATCCATTGAAATCACAATCCATTCGCCGCGTGGCGCGTGCCGTAAGCCCCTATCACAGCTCTAATCCCCGCGCGCCGTCAGTCTCCCTCGACTCGTTTCCCTTCCCACATGACGTTTGCCTAAACGACGATATGAATCTATCGCTCTCAGATTGCGTTCCACTCTCCCGACCTTGCGTTACTTTCTCCTTTCAAGCTTCTCCGACAGATTAATGAGCTCCCGCGCATGTGAGAAACGACTACCGAGGAAATCCATCGGTCTAAGGCAACCGCGATGGAATTCTCTTCTACTTCATTGTATCAGTTGAATGGCAATAATATACGTTGCTATAGTTGGTATTTAACTTCATTCCACTTTTCATTCACTCCTATGCTTACAAAATTTAAATTCCTTCAGAGCTAAGTAGAATACAATAGAATATATAAAATAAAAAAAGTAAATTTGTGAAGAAGACAGAAAATCAGTGCATATTAGACATGTAACATGTCTAATATACATGTTACATTGCATCAGTCATTGTAACACAGAACTTGTACCATATATTGTGAATGCGTAATAAAACCGATTGCCTTTAGGTTAATAGAAAAACCGTTTCATTTTGATTTTATAAACATCCGAATGACACAGACCGTAAAAAAATATTATTCATACTTCAATATTCAAAACTAAAATGAACAAACGTACACTACAAAATATAATTATTCTATATTTCTTTCTAGATAATTCGAAAATATCCTTTACACACAAAAGGTTTCGAACTAATCATTAGACCTCAAAATCTGTGTGTATAACTACTACGTCCAGGATCCAATATGTGACGTATTTTAACAAAACATTTCCCCCTAAACTTCTTTTTTCTGACCGTTATTTCACCTAACAATGATCGAAATGGCAGTCGTAATGTGTGTTTTTTTAAATATTGTCTTCTTAAGAGGGCGTATAAAATACTACAATATGTATTTTTGGTTACACTATTTTCTTGGTCAACTGATAAAATTGTCTTATGAATACACCCAAGAGAAAAATGCGAATTAAATTAGTATAGCTAGAAAGTTAAAATACTTAGTTGTCTTAGATGAAAATGGGGATGAAATTTGTGTCAGTTTGCGGACCCAATATAAAAAGTTTTCCCAACTTCAGTGAAATGCCGTCAGCGACAAAATTATACAACTGACGTAAGAGTAGCGAGAGAGCACTTACCTCCCGGAGCTGGCCTTCCCCAGCCAGCCATGACGCACAGCTGGCGTGGTTCGATGGGCCTCTGCGGGAGGCATACAGCGCCCACATCGGGACCGAAGTCGAGCGGTCGAGCGAGGCGCGCCAGAGCGAGGTCGGGGCTCAGGAGCAACGGTCCTTTGCGAGCGCCAGGATGCGCCACCAGTGCCGCCACCTCGCGCACCTGCGCGCCACCCGCGCGTCCTCCTGCTCCATCGCCGCCACCCGTCATCATGCCCGCCCCGGCGCCACCGCTGCCCGCGGCACCGCCGGCTACAGCGGCCCAACCGCTAGCCGACAGCTCACGTTCCCTGCGGGCATACGAGCGTATTCGGTGCATGCGTTGCGTGTATGCTCAGCTGACTCAGACATCACAGAGAGAATGTTGCGCAACCTTGCAAGTCTCGATTGAGAGGTTAAACAAACAATGGAAATCATAATTGACTGTTTTATTTACCTCTCCAATTATCTTCCGATAAAATATGTAACGTTTTGGATTTAAAGTTGTTTAAAATTAAATATTATGGGATGTTCTTTTTGGTTGAATTACAATATACAATAATTGCTATGAAATGAATTTTAACGCTGAACACTATGGTATTTAAATATTGTACGAAGTACATTAACACATATTCTACTGAATCTCCCTTTGAGTGACATTATGTTCACTAAAGAAGCGGCAAAAATCAAGATAATATCCAGATGCAAATTACATTAATTGTTCAAATAGAATTATTTTTCTTAATTACGTCATTTTATTGATAATAGTATTTTCTCACAAGGTAATTATTTTTTTAAAACCGCAATCTTATAAATTAAAATAATTTCCAAAAATTTTACGAAAAGAAACACAAATTTGAAAAATATATTAGATTCTTGAGCTCAGTTTTAGAACAATTTTAATCCTCCAATTGAGAAACCTTATATAAGAAAAATATGAACATTATGCAGTTGTACTCACCTCTGGCGGAGACACGATAGCGATGCTAGCAGCCACAGGGGTGAGATGATGGTCGCGGTACACAAGGCATGAGAACGCGCGTGCACCAATTGCGCCACACTGGGCCATTGACCACTGGTAGCGCCATCACCACCCACCAACCGCGCAGAATATGCCACACCATGGCTACCACAGGCTGCAAAACAAAAACCTGTCAGTAGAAGTCTGGAACCAACCCTTCGAATATCTTTGTAGTGTGTTGTAAAGGTTTGACGTGGTAAAGGTTAAACGATAGCGAAATTTAATAAAAAACCATCTTATTATAGTAACTTTTTAGACAACTTCTGGATTTTCAAATCATATGTCTGGTAAGTTAAGTATGAAGGGTGAAATAAATCAATTTACCCACGCCCAAGTTCTGTAAACAAGCTACTTTCAAATAGTAGTCCTTCCAAAAGAAAGGTGTGAGTGTATCGGTGATACGTCAAAAAGATGAAGATCCTTATCATTAGATCATACTGTAAGCTGACGTCATACACAAACGTTTTACACCAATATCTTTTCGTTTTCCAATAAAAATCTTTTCTCTGAAGAATAATAAACATAGTCATCACAAAATGTTGTCGACACGCATCTCACAACATCATATACTTATACTCAAAACAATGGTAACTTTTCTATGTTTAGATAGGAAAAGAGAAAAGAATTTTTAAAAAAAATTCTCATTTCACGTCTCTACCGTGTGACATTACTTGGCAATTTTAAACATGTATTACATGAACTTTCAAAAGTTTTTTTTTTGTGGGGAAGGGGATCTCTTTTGATAATTCACATCTTTCTTAATTTTTCTTGGTCATTGTCTTTCTGTTGTTGGTGGCATTAGCAGGCATCGTGATATCGACTAGCACGTGGCGGTGCACGCATCTAATATTTCATGCTTCTTTCTATTTCCCACATCTTTGTGACACATGCCGCAAATTTTTCAGTTCAGTTTACTGCCTATTAAGCTTTTTGTCACTCTTCCTGGTATCAGTCTTTAGTCCTCATTCCTGTCGTATAAGTTCCCATCTCTTCAGGAGAGAGGAAAATACAAACTCTTTCACGAGAAAACTATTACCATAAATCCATTAATTACTACCTCCTTGATAACTGTCAACCATCCATATAGTTCGCAACGCGACGAGAAAAACACACATAGTTTCACTGTAGACATGTGCTCTCCCAAATTATACTCTACCTCAGTTGGTGAGCTCCTGGATTTGCTATGTATAATGAACGAGAATATCATAAATAAAATAGAATATTGGAAATATTAGTGTGTCGCGTGACGCCCAAAGGAAGCGAATCTTCAACACGGTGTACGTGTGAGTTCTTACATATGCTTGGCGTTACATAATTTTTGAAATTATAATTAATTCATGTTTAAAAATGTAAATGCTTGACGTTAGATCATTTTATGAATTGTAATTGTTCAAAATAATTGTTTTTATAAAAAACAACGCGTGCGGAAAGTACTCGTAACATGTATGTATATTACGCTTCTATATATTTATATACACAAGCGCTCAAGAACCTATTTGTATGTAACATGCATATAGTGTTTGTCTATCAAATAATCCAGAATACAATAATCTGTCTCTCTTATGTCTCTTGTTTTCATTCCATCTTCAGTTCTACCAATATTTCTCGAGGAAACCTCCTAATATATTGTAGTAGTCGAATATATAAATATAGTGTAATAGTCCAGTTTCTGCAATAGTAGAAAATAATAAAGTACAATAGAAATTACATCACATTTATCAATGTTGAACGAAGAATTGGGATACGATACTAATCTGTCAACAAGAAGTATCTTTGACTACCTTTGATTTCGTTTCATATCCAATAATTTCATTTCTTTCATATTAACATTTACTTTCTGAACATCAAATTAAATTATTCCTGTTAGAGAGTGAATTCATCATAATGTTATATTAATGTATATCTCCAAATTAGATGGCGAGAGAAGGAATGAATGGTATTTCAAGTTTGCTTCCTTTCCCTTAATATCTTGGTATTGGCTATGTGGTTTTTCTTTGAAAGTAGGAGAAATATTTTGATTATCTTGATGTAAGTAGAGAATTAATAAAACGTATTTGAGATTTGTAATTTTATACTGGATGATGAGAAAATATGAGTCGTAAGAGTAAATTTCACATTTCTTTGTATGCATAAACTGTAATTGGTGTGTAATACATCTGCGTAAGTGGGATTTCGCTTGACATTTTAATGAAGGCGACGTAACGTCTCTATGCTGCACTGACACATTATATCTACGTAATATATGTTTAGCTACATTATATAAAAGGCTCTAATGGCCTTGATTTAGCGAGCCCTAAAGCCCCATTAAAAAAAGCATTATCACTTCAACAAAATTAACTTCAACAAAAGATTTAAATGACAATACCAGTTGTATTATGTTTGTATACATTTCGGAACGGTGACGCGTGGCTTTGCCTGCCACATATTCCAGTAACTCCTTGTACTTTTAAAAAAGAATTCTAAGAAAAATTATCGAAATAATAGGCTAGTACTGCTACTCTTTTACTAACTCGGGTAAGTGTCTCTTACCTTATATGATCGTGAATCGATTAAGTCTTTTCAGACATTTGGAAGTGGTTATTGCTTTAATGAAAAATGCAATGGAAACAGATATTATATGGAAATTAAAGATTGGAGACACCAAAGGAATATCGGTAGACGCAATTCAAATCCAGAAAAGCTGGAATGGCGTAATTTTATGGAAATAGCTATAATACCATACCAATTTCTCTCACTCTAAAGTTAATTGCTTATTTAGAACCTGAATGGCAATAATTCAAAGATCCGCCGCCTTTGAGAATAACCGTCTCCTACGTAGAGTTCTTTTTTTTTCGCTTAAGCGTCGAGGCAGGTAAAACACGAAAGAATCGCCATTCTTTGAGCATTTTAAGTGAGTTTTAATTGGTGGTTATGTATGTTAAACTTTCATTAAAGTAACGTAATAAGTGCCATTACTTCTCATGAATTGTCCTGACTATGCCTTCAGAATGTAGAAAAGGACTATTCAATCTTAAGTGTTCTTGGTCATTCTCTAATTTCTCGGAATAAAGAGAAAAAAAGTAGCTCTCGCAAAAAAACTAAATTTGGAAATTCTTGTTCCCATCATATCGCAGTTCGGTAACCCTCAGTAAGTCAAACACCCCCCAAAATGTAACAACTCTCAAAAAAACTTATCAGAATTCAATGCAAACGTATTTATTTATCGAACAAAAATTATGAATATACATATACATTTTATATAATTACTTGAAGATATTTTTCTCAAAATTATTTAAAACTTGAGAGCGCGTTGATTATGACTTCAAAATGTGTAATATTATAAAGAAACTCAAAAAGACAAAATCAGGTTTTAAATCAAGTGAATACTCTACTTTTGAAAAAGAACGTTAATTTTTTACGTTTATTTTCTCGTTTATTTTTCACGTAACTTGGCCTGAAATGAGGTAATTACAGAACAAAAAATGACCAATAAATATCGGAAAGTTTCGTTAAATAAAAGTATTTATTCTGAAACGTAATTAATTTTCAAGGCGAATTATTAATGGAACAAAATATTGATAATTCCCGTTGAAAAATAGCTATCTGAGAATATTTTTTATTTAACAAGACAACTTTAATAAACATCGATTGACAAAAGTCGTAAATGAAGAAACGAATAATTAAAAAATATATATAAATTCTTTAATTCCTACTAGCCGAATATATCATTAAAATGGGAAATTTTCTTCTCAATTATTCTACTTTCCTTATCTATATGAAAGAAAAAAAACTACGTAGCAAATATCTTTTATGGTCTTAATTTAAGAATACACACACTTAATGGCAGCAAACCAATTTTACATTGTATTTCTTTGCAGAAGAACGAATTCAAGAGACCCTTATCTTATGGGCAATAAAGAATGATAGTACATAGTATGACTTAGTCGCTCAGTCTTTTTCGTTTTTTCCTACAGTATTGGTAAATCTCCAGCGCACTCCATGTTCCATGGTAATACATTTACTCCCACCGCACATCTAGAAGTATCACAACAAAAACAAGCAAATGTGGAGGCATTCAGAGAGATAACTCGCACAAATCCGTTGTAAATCCATGTTAAGAAAACCCTGTTCCACTAATAAATTACATCGTATCCGCTTTATATTCATTAGTTTGATAAACATGCTATGCTTGAAAAGCTAACAGAATATAACATGTAGGTCAAAGTTCTTACAATGATATAATTCTTGTTCTATTCATTTTTTTCGAGAGAAAAAGTTTTGACACTACATTATAAATAGCTAGTTGAATGCCCGAGGTTTTGTTAATGTAAAGTCTTGTAATTTTCAGAGATATAATTAAGAAACACTGTTTTTTAGAACACTAAATGAGAGGTATTATAGAACTAATTCCAGAATCAATGGATATGACATTCATATGCTAGATGACAACCCGGTAGTGCCCAGGTGTTTTTTCTTGAACAAATATCCCTTTACTCTGGAAGAAATAAAATCTATATTATAAAATGAAAATATTGTTCTTATTCATTTTTAAAAACATGCGTATAGTATGCAAATTAAAAACAATACAAATTTAATACAAAACAATTTTAGTTTTACTTCCAGGAGCAAGAATAAATAAATCTTTGGGAGAACCCACCCTTGAGCAAGTGATATAAAGTTGTCGGTGAGAGAAACAAGTCAATCGAAACGTCATCAATTAGTTTAGTCCTTTCAAGAGATTTAGAGATATTTAACTTAGGTACTGAATTGTACATAAACGGCATCATGTCACTACTCATCTGAAAGGCTCAGAAATTTATGGATTAAATTGAAACATCCGTGCCTGTATATTTAACATTTTTACATGACTTTACATTTTACATTTAACATTAGCACTCTCCACCTATTTGCAGGGATGTTAAATCCTCCTTCCCCGCAATGGTAGCTCAACTCCGACATAACATCGGAAGTGTAATCACCTCAGCAAACTTGAAAGGGATACGAAACAAATATCGTCCATTTTCGATATTATTTCGTGTCACACTAGTCACAACCCCTACCTTGAGGGGCGTCGTGAACTTCATATGACCTGAACGATTGCAAAGTGGAATCGGGAGTATCATTATTTAACACAATAACCCCGAAAATATGGTTTCGACTAATATTGGTCGTTCCGCGTTATTTTTACTTACCACCTCGTGCTCTAAGAGTACGGTGCCCCCATGTGATCTGACATAGAACTTAACGGCATTGGTGGTATAATTACATATCTCAGACCCCTTGACAACTATTGATCGGATGCAAGTTGGTCAATTTCTCTTTCATCCCCTTTCCATCCTCCGAAAGGGAGAACTTTTAATCCTAGAATGGGTTTCTTTTTCTCCATGGCAGATGAATTTAAACTTAAACGATATTAGGGATGACACCATTCATCTCAGCGACGCCGAAAACAGTGAATTTTTCTCAGGTATGTAATTTTCGGTAGTTCTTATGATGTCCCCTTACCTAGGGGTGCTGGGAGGTATGGGACTGATCGTGCATTTAAGCAGCACCGAGAATGTCAGTATTCATCATAGTGACCCGGAAAATTATATCAACCCGAATATCTGTTATTTTCAATATATTTTAATGCCATCCCCTTCCCAAGGGTTGCTAAGAGTGAATGGATGTTCATAGCGGGCTTAAGTGGAATGGAGGATGACACTATTTAGCTCAGTGACCTAAAAAGAGATTTATTTTACAACAATTTTGTCCGTTTTTTTATTATTTCTGATCATCACCCCATACCTACCTAAGGGGTGCTAAGGGTTGAAATTGCTCCAGGCATTCCAGAGTTATTGTAGGATACATACAATCATTTCACCCCTATTTTGTGAGTGACATCTATGTATTTTCTTTTCTATTTTTCTAACTCGAAAAGTTTTTATTTCCTAGAAAAGAGTGGTGCCGCTATATTTTCAAGATATATATGTGTGTGTGCGTGTGTGTGTTTAAATTGAGATAGTCTTCAAAGTGTTTCAGATTCTTTAAATATTTCTACAGAAATTAAATTTTTTTGATGCCAATTCAATGATCAGTATTTCGTTTTTATTCGTGGATATATTGTAAGCTAACGGGTTATTAATATATTCTTATACGAAAAAATATATTATAATGAAACTAAAAGATAAATAAACTAGACAAGATACACGTCTTATCCAAGTAGATAGGCTGCAGAGAATTTTGAATCTGACTGATGTTTCTCCCCATTGTGCTTGGGGACGAAAGCGAAGTGCAGTTCAGCGACGCGTGAAGGCCACGAGCCTCCTCTGTCGCTCTCTTTCGCAGTGGGAATGCGACTCATTCACAGAATGTTCAAGAAGAATATTTTAAGGAAAGTATCTTGTTCTATTTCTCTGGCATTTCGCCCCAGAGCGGACGTTCTTGTTTTAACTCAAGTAAACGTTTTCACTCTGAGAAAACAGTCTTCAAACATCAAGTGAGGTTCAGTGAAGACACATATAGTCCGAATCTGCGTGTACATTGAAATAGAAGAGTTTATGGAATTTGTACTCAGAGACTTTTCATCCCGGGGACACTTGTATCCAACAACCTACAGTGCGGAGGGTCAAGTGGTGCATTTTGAGAAAATCTCTTCTAAAGAAACTAAATTTACAACTATTACTATCCTTTTCAAATTCATAGCCAATATATAGAGAAACAGTCGATAAATACACGACTCGTGGCAACATAACAATTTCATCCGCAGATGAATAAAGTGCGATTATGAAACGTTCATGAGGAAGATCGAGTTTAAGTAACCATTTTCAAGCTAAGTAAACACTGCATTATTGGTTGATGTAGGCTCAGAATCAGCCACCGCAACAAATGAGAAGTTAAATCCAATAGTGTCCAAGAATAATAAACGGTCTGAACAAATTTTGACTCTGAAACTAGTAGTAGCGTTTGAGGGTCGCGCCAGTTTCTAATAAAGCAGATCAATAAAGCAACATCGTCCTAATTCGATTTATAATGGTTCGGTGTTAGTACATAAGAGAACAAGATAAGCAAGCTTTTGAAAGAACGCGTGCAGTTTGTTTGGCAAAATATGAAGAAATGAAATAGATCTAGTGTTATACTTCCATTACTGATCACTTTCATTTGCCATTATTATCCAAGGTTAATCGGCCAGAACTATCATTACAAAGTGGTTGCAACAAAAATTTGATGTTTCAATCCAGTTCACTTATTCAAAGGAATGTACTCGTTTCCATACTTCCAATCGAAAAAGAAAGTAATTCTTCGTTTTTGTCATTTTGTCACGATCAAAGAACGTGGTCGGAGTGACAAAGTGCATTTTAAAACTATTAAGATCAATACGACTAGATTATTCATTATAATGAAGAAATTTAAATTAGCGTAACTTTTGCTGCTAGATTCCTGGAAGGAACATAATGAACCTGGATATAAATTCATGAGCGGAACATAATTCGAAGTTACTCAAAACTTTTATTTACTTTCCCAAATAAGAAAGAATAATGGAGAATACAAGAAATAATATATTTTTACCCTTTCTTAGCACAGAGTAAACAAAACCAACCTAT
Source organism: Laupala kohalensis (assembly GCA_002313205.1). Taxonomy (NCBI): domain Eukaryota; kingdom Metazoa; phylum Arthropoda; class Insecta; order Orthoptera; family Trigonidiidae; genus Laupala; species Laupala kohalensis. The sequence continues at coordinate 184,892 of NNCF01129835.1, read as the reverse complement.
CTCATTCCCACTTGTTTTCGAATGCACAAGCATATACGTCAGTTTTGTATGACATATACGCACTTAAGCTTACACGAGTTAAAGTCCTACTAAGCTTTAATACATAGCAATTTTTAAATGAAACATATGATTGAGAGAAACTCCGTCGTTCAGCTAACACCTTCATTTTAAAATAAATCGTTTAAATATTATTTTGCTGTGATATTAGTTCTATTTTTTTACTTTTTTACCAAATGATTGTTCTATTTTATTTTTTTTTACTTTTTTATGTGTGGTTTTTGAATGCTCAAGAAAGTGAATATTTCACATTGAATTTAAACGTTTTATCATTTTGTAGATGATGTTTAATTAAATTCCACGTATTCCATTCTTAAGAGTTTCTTCCATAAAACAAGTTTTTAACCAGTTCTTTGATACGATTCTTCGTCGATGTTAATTTTTTCCCAACCTTAAGTTTTTGATTCATTAAAGTGTGAAATATATCTATACCTTTCAAAATTAGGTCAGTGGTTTCTCCTAGGATCTTGTTGTGGCATTTGACCGTCGGGGAGTAATCAAACTGTGGAATGTCGACTCAGAGCAAGGCAACGTATGCAAGGGGAAGACTCGAGAGGAAGCGTTGCGCCGTTGTTTCTTGCCGCTTGCCGCCTGCTCCGCTGTTCTACTTGAGGAGTTTCCCTCCGCCGCCGCGCTTATCTTGCATCACTCGTTACGTCAGTCTTCGTGGGTCTCTGGCTACCCGCGAAGCGTCCACTTCACTCTCGCTGGAAGGCGAAAGGGAAATGAATTTCACGCCATTTGATTTTCAACCTCCGACTCCTCGCGAAACACGACCCTCGGGGTTCTTCTTTGGTATTCGTGGCTTTTGGCCCAAAGAGAAAAAAAGTCGACTTCTGACTAACCGGGGTTTTCATGGGGATAGCCATGAAAGCGGAAAATATTTTAAAAATTGCATCATTATGTTCATATAAATGACGTTTACAAATAACAACAAATTATATTTAGAAATATTTACTTCCTGTTATTAATCGTATTTACTGCACGTAAATATTCTCGTTATGAAACCGTTAAATTTATCACTTGTCAGTTCAAATCCAGAGGAATCGGTGAACACAGGGATATGATATCTGGTTCCGTTCCCTTTCATAATTCTTCGATGTTAAATCTCCAAAAGCAGCAACGGGAAGTATTGCCTCACGTGATCTTAATCACCATTCTACCAATATTTCTCGAGGAAACCTCCTAATATATTGTAGTAGTCGAATATATAAATATAGTGTAATAGTCCAGTTTCTGCAATAGTAGAAAATAATAAAGTACAATAGAAATTACATCACATTTATCAATGTTGAACGAAGAATTGGGATACGATACTAATCTGTCAACAAGAAGTATCTTTGACTACCTTTGATTTCGTTTCATATCCAATAATTTCATTTCTTTCATATTAACATTTACTTTCTGAACATCAAATTAAATTATTCCTGTTAGAGAGTGAATTCATCATAATGTTATATTAATGTATATCTCCAAATTAGATGGCGAGAGAAGGAATGAATGGTATTTCAAGTTTGCTTCCTTTCCCTTAATATCTTGGTATTGGCTATGTGGTTTTTCTTTGAAAGTAGGAGAAATATTTTGATTATCTTGATGTAAGTAGAGAATTAATAAAACGTATTTGAGATTTGTAATTTTATACTGGATGATGAGAAAATATGAGTCGTAAGAGTAAATTTCACAGTTACTCATTTTAAATCTTTGTATGCATAAACAGTAATTAGTGTGTAATACATCTGCGTAAGTGGGATTTCGCTTGACATTTTAATGAAGGCGACGTAACGTCTCTATGCTGCACTGACACATTATATCTGCGTAATATATGTTTAGCTACATTATATAAAAGGCTCTAATGGCCTTGATTTAGCGAGCCCTAAAGCCCCATTAAAAAAAGCATTATCACTTCAACAAAATTAACTTCAACAAAAGATTTAAATGACAATACCCGTTTTTAGTTGATATCTAAGATCTGATGTTAGATGCCGAAAAAGTAGTTTTTGGTGATAAAGTTTTTGAAATAATGATTAGTAATACAATGAGCCATTCTTTCATATTTGTGACGTGAAATAAGTTTTCAACGCATTAAAACATACTAAAACATTAAATATTGGTAATTGAAGCAATGAAAAATCGTCAAACAACTCAATGCATTAGCTGATAAATTATTTTGAGTTTCGGCTGTCCGTATCCCAACAAGACTCTTTTTCCCGTCTTATAGTCTCAATATGTTAACTGTTAAAGATCGATTGATTCTGTTTCCTCATGCCTTGATTTCTAAATGCATGTAAGTTTTCAAGGTTCCTCGAAATCTCAAAAGAATTCTTCGTTTTGAAACGGTATCTTAGAACATTCCCCACATCCAGGAGATGCGCATTCCACCACATTTGGAAGCACCACATTCCCCTTCAGTTGTGAAGTCGTCGTGGCCCCATTGTAGACGAAAGTGCAGGAAATGCCACTAGTGTCTCCTACAGCTAAGACTGCGTTCGTGTCACCTTTCGGCCGGAATGGGCTTCCCCTCGCCGCTACGCCATGCAAAAGAGGGAGCTGGGGTTCGCGCGAGTCACGCTATGTTGCGCAACACACGCTTCCCTCAGGATTCAAGGGATGAACGTCATGGACGAAGTAAGCAGACGGAGGTCTAATTGGACGGTCATTTGAAACGACGTTTCCAGTCTACTGTAATGGTACGTTAGTAGTACGATTAATAGTTTTTTGCAAGCAAATGCAAAACTCTGTTTCTTGTCTCAGCTCGTTTTGATCCATCAACCTTACCTCCTAGGGCGTTCCAAACAGTCGATCAAATCAAATCTTGTCCAATAAATTTTTTAAAACGATGAGTACAATTTACTTGGTACGCTGACTTGCGCCATCTCATTCGTCAATATAAAACATATTACGGATTCGTCTCTTCTAATCCCATGTAAAAATTAACTGAAAAAGCCTTTCTCAGTTAAAATGTGTATTGTATAGTATGCTACCTCTCCATGGTTTCGATTTATCCAAGAGCTCACCAGAATCAATTTGTTTCCAACGGCTTTTATGAGATTTGTCCCATTTCGTTTACCGTCTCTGTAATTTTTTTTCTTTTTCGCATCTCTCAGTATTACAGATGATTTCAGTTCCTAAAATAACTCAATTTGTTCTCCTATCTCCAGGAGGTATTAGGTGGTATTTTGGCAGTAACTGCACCTGTGGATACCGTCCAGTATGCCGAGGCTGCGAGCCCATGCGTTGTATACGCAGTCAATTTTGCATATTTGAGTTTGACTCCACTCCTGCATAATGCACTTACGGTGTACTTAGCAAGAAGTTGCTTCAATCCCCTGTTCCAGTCCCCCTACATTAGGCATAATTCGTGGTTAGGTATTGGAACTTTTTCATGCACTAGCAGCTATTATTGTACATTGTGTAGTAAATCTAAGCTATCAATCTAGAAGGATTCCAAAACATCGAAGACAGGGTTTCCAAAGGATATGATATTCCATAATTCGTATATAGGATAAAAGATAAATTTGTTTTCCCACAATTTGTTAATGCAATATACTATTATAAAAATTATCGTTAAATATTCAGTTATTTTATGATGATAAGAATGTTTAGAACACTTAATCAAATCAATAATGTATATTAGGAAAAGGAAGGAAGGAAGGAAAATTTCAGAGCACTTTTTCAAGATCCCATTGTTGCAAGCAACACTGATTGATGATGAGGAAGGATGTGGGAAGGACACCAACCAGCAGAGGCTTTTCCTTTCCTTCGGAATGCGTCTAATTAGCCAGATTCGCGCGTCGAGGGAGAACGCTCCGTTCTTAATACCAGTCGTTAGGTTTGTTTTAAAATGCGCCCAATTATTTCCTTTTTGTTCAGCAACAGCGTGTTTACTCGTCACGGTTCGCCTCCATCGGCTTGTTTCTGCCTCGTCCGCTTGCGGTCTCTCTGTGCGTTATGTTCCCGCTGTTTTGTCTACCGCGAACTAGTGGTTCTGCGAAAGCTGCAAAGTCCCAAAAACGTCACGTCTATTGTTCAGTTCACTACAAAAATAAACATATATTTTAATTATTCACCATTCAACTTTATCATTATAATGAACTCGTTAATTGTTTGATGGATAATTTGATGGGTAACTCCTCGTCGAAATAGAATGCTCCTCTTGTCATAAAATCTCACGACCTTCAGAAATAGGGCCAAAATTATTGAGTAATGCCAGTTTTCTTCTGTTTGTAATAGCAAATTAAATAACTCCTCCTTCGCATATTTCTTTCGAGTGAATCAAGACTAAGCTCGATTTAAAATATTTCCTTTAATATAATTTCTAGACTAAAAAAATTCTACAGTATAATTTACACATTCTAGGGTTTGTCCGTATTCTCTACACACAACACGTTTTTTTTACAATTCTTCAAAAACATGACTCTTAATTGGTAGTGATATCACCCGTAATAACTCTTTTTGGCAAAGACAATAGACCTAACATTGCTTCACAAAGAAAATGTGAATTAGAGGAAGATCGCTATTAGACACATTACGTCCTAAAACGCATTAAATTTCTCTCAGTTTTCTTCAATTTAGCCTAAAAGTGATTGAAAGAACCTCTTTTGGAAGATCCATTTTTTCGCTTCCTATTGCTACACCACTCCAAAAATAAATTTTGTAAGCCATTGTCCTGTGTCATATATTAACGGTAAGTGGAACACAAATTGAGGTAAAAAAAGTGATAGCAAATCGTGATGAACAATTCTATAAGCAACAGTTCCATAAAACACCCCAAGGTGGGTACCCAGAATATCAAAATTACTTCGATGTATGAAAACATACAAGGAGGAAATACAATCAATTGTATTATAAATTAGTTTTTTATCAGTAATAACAAATAAAATCAGTAAAATCTTGTTTGTTTCCAAGTACATTTAATCACTATGTCAAGTATTTAATTTTTTAAGTGCAAAAGTTAGACAGTTTTTCATGCTGCATCTGAGAGTTCTTTCTCGTTTCATGAATTGCACAAAATACTCACAGAATGGCTGACAAGTGAGTTCTACGGCAGTGCCGGAGGAACAGGAAGACGCTGGGGCGAAGAGCTTGGGCAACGGAGTGTCTGACGGAGCAGCAGCGGCGGCGGCAGTGGTGTTCGCCAGCCGCACGAGCCTCGTCGACGCTGCGGAGGCGTCCAGAGGTACGGCGCCCGTCACGGCAGCAGCTGCACGACCCAAGCCCCGACACACGGCGTCACTCCAGGTGCTGTCCCAGTCATCAGAGCACACGGACGCCCATAACGCTTCTCCCTCGCCAACGTTGTGTCTGCGAAAAATGCACAAACACTGTGGTCAGTGGCAGAGACCTCTATAACCTCTCAGTGTGACGTAATGACATGGCCGGATCAAGGTCCGCTACAAGCTAAAAAAACACAGCAATAAATCAAGGGGTTTTCTAAAAAACCTGCATTTTCTGCCAAAACAATATAATAAAAATTGCAATAGTAATAGTCTATACATGAACACAATAGGCATGTGTAGTGAAATGAAGGTATGAATAAGTGAATGGAGATGATGAATGACACGGTGTACCCTTAAAAAACCTAGTACAAAAACATTTTGTCTTGCCCTAGAAAAAGTTATTTCGATCATCTGCGGTTCCATCCACAAGATGAAGTCGCTCCAGAATGCTTCTCGGGTCGTCGTACTGATTGATTCATCAATGTTTTCTGGCACTAGCGTTTTTAAATTCGCAATTCATAAAAGCATCCCAATATTCATGTCCCTTTACTAATAGCAATTCTTCGATAACTCGATACCCTTGTAGTTCACATTATGTCTGAGTAGTATGAGGTTTTCATGTAATGGGTTAAATAGTAATTGGGTAGATTGGATTACGGATCCATCGAGATACCCTATTTTAACTTCGATGATACTTTTAGAACCAATGCCCTCAACTTTCGTTATCAGACCTCTCGCTTTTAGATCCATAGACTGCCCCACAAATTGATCCATCGTGTCAAACTTCACTCTCCGTAACAACTGATTTGTTCGGATCCGTCAACAATCATATATGGGATTCTCGTATCCCAAATCTCTGAATACATCCAGCCCTTGTCTATATTTGTTAGTAACTTTGGTTTACTCCACTAAACCCATAAAGATTTATTATAATGGTTCCAGTCACGGATATCAAAATGACACCTCCTTGAGCTAAGACGATATTACTAATCGCACTTTCAAGAATAGTATTCCTCAACCTAAGAAAATTAAACATGTCAGCAAATGGAGCTTCTTTTTAGTAATATCGATGTTTTTCACGTGAAACAGAGTTTTTTCGATAAAAATAATTAAACGCGCTTTTTCGCACCATTTAACTCCAAAATAGAAGATCTCTTCAATAATTTTACATTGTTTGAAGACTAAACCTCATGTAACATAATTGATGATGGCTACAATTTAAAAAAATGGATACAATTCAATTCAAAAAAAAAAAAAACTACGAATATATTTTGATTCTAAAAATGAGTTACGGATAACCGTTTTGCAGATTTTATCAAAATAATTATTAAATCAGAAGTGAAAGTTTTCGCCATCTTGGGAGGGTCCTGCGTTCACCCAATACCGACTACAGTACATCTTAGCATTCATGAATGTGTTAATTTACCAGATTGATAAATAACATCGATACCAAAAAATCTTTCCATTAGTTTTAAACAAAAAACAAATTTAAACAACTTTATTCTTTTTTTAGTTTTTAGAGGAAAAACAAGTTTTTGAACCCATCATTGTCACACGACATTTTAGGATTGTGTGGAAGTCACGTGTGTTTGTCCTTTTGAAAGGGATACTCATAGCATCGACTCACCTGACTTGCAGCAGCCGTGTCGTGTCATTGAGGTGCACGCAGCCCCACTCGTCGCTGCCGTCAGGGCAATCAGAGACTCCGTCACACACGCGCTCTCGCGCCACGCATCCTCCTGCATCACACGCACGTTGGTCCAGAGGGCATTCTGCAACACGTGCGCACATGCACAGGCTACTCACATAGTAATACAAGAATCGTTTTCAATGTCATAAGGAAAACTTATCTTTGTCCGCGGGCCATTTTCTGTACACTTTCGATCGATCGTCTCGGTACGGGATGAGTTTGAAGTTAGGCAAAATGTTGCCCGACGAATAAAACTGATGGGTCATATTTTATTTATTTTCTACCTGAATTTTCATAATTATCAACAATATATCAGTTTATGCTGGAAAAATGAAATGGTATATTTTTTTATTTTCAAAAAGTACTTTTAATATTTATAATAGAAATTATAATAAAATATTTTCATAATGTAATGTATGACGGGGTAATTCCTAACACTTTTTCCTATTATCTTTCACCGGACGTGTCTCGCCAAGTATTAATTCTGACTTCATATATTTTTAAAACAATGTTGCCCCCCCCACTACGTTTGATGAAAATTTGGATGTAAAATTTACTTATGCCTCGCGGCCCGTAAAAGAGGTCAGTTGGACAGCGCTGCAATGAGGTATTATTACTAGACTCCATCTTGATTTTCGGTGGGTTTAGATTAGTGTTGAGTAAAATGATCAACGTATAAACAAACACTACATTTTTCACGACGTGAAGTAGACTAGGTTAATTAAACAATGTTTCAACCACATTTTTTGTCATCTCCAGGCAAAACAAACTTTATTAAAAAATATTTTGAAAACAAATATAAAACGTTCATCGGGTCAATTGGCCAGTAATCTACTTCCCATAATGAAAAATATATTTTCCCTTTAAACGTGGAATGTTTTATTCCTTATCAATAATGCTTTGATCTTCAAGAATTGAGTGAAAATGAGCTGTATGGGTTTACTCCGTGAGCTGAATTTGTGACTGAGAAATTGGAATAAATAACATTGGGTTCGTCACTATTAAGATTTGTTTAACCTAGTTTCATTACTTTATCTTTACTAAACTAAAGATATGTTTGCTTCAAACAATAGACAATGTAGTGGTATGTATAAGAATTATCTCAAAATTTTCGGTTTCTTATTTAGAAACCTCGATTCCGTATGAATCACAAAAAATTTATGCGAGTATCTTCTTTAAAAGCTGTTAAACGGTCACATTTATGTTCGGACATTTTACAATTTATGTTTCGACAACCCTCTCTAATAAAATTGGGTCTTTAAAATAATCATTATTACAAGGATTGTGTTTATCACTGCACAACACTTGATGCAATTTTTCCCCAAGAAAATAAACTAACTTCTTCCTGAATGTTATACACTCTCTTTTACCAGCCAAATTAGAATTTAGAATTTTGCAAGATTAAAATATATCTATCCAAATATTTTTTCTTTTTCGTTTCAAGAGGGGAGAGAAAATGGAGATTGGAAAGGAAAATGTGAACTATGTCCCGAAGTTATGTATCAAAAGTTGAATCTTATATACGATTTGAAAGAGTTTCATTCTATCTAAGAATTGGTTTTGGGTTTTGTTCAGATTGAGAATAGAATTTCATACCTATCCCTAGTCATTGGTGTGACGGACGTCTTTTCGTCACGCTACTGTTAACTATTAATTCATTTATGAGCTGACCAACAAATTTTTATTTTATATTTTGATATCATTTCTTATGTATATATGATATCATTGCTTCGACATCTCTCTTCGAAGTTGTCGAAATATTGGTATTCTCTCTCTTTTTGTCAATTCACTGTGTTTCTAAAATACCAAGAAGTGTTGAAATACTCCGAATGAACAATTCCATCACTCACCACATAGTTGCTCGTCCTCCCCTCCCGCGCAGTCCGGTGTTCCATCGCATCTGTACGTCAGTGGTGCACACCAACCCTCAGGGCACAGAAACTCATCATTGCCACAAGAACCTGCAGCAAAATGAAAACGAGTTCTCGTACGTCCATTTCAACAAGAGAAAGAAATGAGAGATTCTTATTTAGCAATTTACAGGAGCGATAACAGATTCAATCGGATACATAATCAAGAATCAAATCTGTATAACATACACTGAAACTTCTGTATAGGGGACACTCGTGGAACGTTGAAATTTTAGGATGTAAAAGTCAACGGGGCATAAAATGACGAGCAGTGAAAATGTGTCCACTGTTGAGAAGTGCCCGTTAATGAAAGTTTTACTGGATTTGTACTGTTTCGCAAATACATTAGTATCCATGGAAAATCAGCTATTAGAGGTATTCAATTAATTGCATTGATCATAGCTTTAAGGTATTATAGGATGATCTTTATTGAGGTATATAATTTTAAAATGAAATAAAGCACATAAAAATAACGTTAATGGCCATAGTGTTGGCTTCATTTAAAATATAATTTTATGCCATTAGTGTTTAAACATGATTTGGGGCATATGGGTGCCATGGCTGACTCGAATGAAGTGCAATCGGGAAGTACATTTTTCGACCGCTCTATCGAGCAACTGGGGCCGTATATCGGCAATAACGCGGCGAATGTTGACTTCCAAGTGGTCCAACGTCTATGGTTTATCGGTGTAGACTAGTGACTTCACATATCCCCAAAGAAAGTAATCCATAGGTGTGATATCACACGATCGTTAAGACTAGTTTACAGGTCCATTACGCGAAATTATGCGCTCATTGAATGTTTCCCGCAATAAATTGATGGTGTCGCGCGCTGTGTGGCATGTTGCGCCATCTTGTTGAAACCAAAGCTCTGCCGCGTCAATACCATTCAACTGAGGAACGAAGAAGTTAGCAATCATGATTCTATAGCGCTCTCCATTGACGGTAATATTCTGGCCGTCGTCATCTTTAAAGAAATATGAGCCAATGATTCCACCTGCCCATAAAGCACACCAAACAGTGACTTTTAATGGATGTAAGGGAGACTCAACAAAGGTATCTGGATTTTCTCCACTTCAAATTCGGCAATTCTGCTTATTGACGTACCCGTTCAACCAAAAATGAGCCTCAGTGCTGACCAAAAGAGGATCAAGCTAAATATTGTTTTTGGCCCATTCACCGCGCATAATGGTCACGCGGTTTCAACTCTTGCACAAGCTGTATCTTGTAAGCTCGTAAGTCAAGATCTTTCCGCAAAATCTTCCACAAAGTGGATGGGCAGAGCTCTAATTGCTGTGCACGATGGCGAATAGACTTATTTCGGTCCTCCTCAACACTGCGCTCCACAGCAGCAATAACGTCTTCAATGCGCACTGTATGGCGCCTTTGTGGATGCGTATTGTCAACTAGAATATGCATGGTGCAAAAACAATCCAGGGTTTTCCGAATAATTTGCTCGGATGGACGTTTATGTCGACCGTAAAATGGACGAAGTGTACGGTAAGTTTGGCGAACTGAACCATGATTCTCAAAATAAATTTGCACAATTTGCAAGCGTTGTTCTGGCATAAGTCTATTAATGGTGAAATGGCAAAACGTACCGACCAAAAAAATCAACTGTCAAATTGACAATCATTAGAAACAGCGTTGCCAAATTAAAAATCCAAACCTCTACAAAAACACGCTTTATGTACGACCTGGCGACAGTTTATGAAAATCCTGAAGTTTCTATGAAAGAAAAAAACCCTTGTTTATCCACTCATTAAATAAAAATTGGACCTTTCAGGACATATATTTCAATAAACTATCTTCAAGTTCTACGGGTTCTTATGGATGAAACCTTTGAAAGGACGGTTTACAAATTAATTCCCATGAAATTTGTAATGGACTAGATACAAAAACTTATCTCACGTGTTACAAATTTAATATGGATTAGAGCAGTACAATATGTTCTAGTCATTAGTTGCGGACCATTGAAAAAGTTCTTCAATAAACTGGAATCCGGCAGCCATTTTTATTCGGAAACCAATAGTGAGTATTCAACTGGGGATTACGGTAGATATACTACGACTTTTTTTCAATTTAAACGATATAATTAATAACTCGCATTTTTAATATACCATAATTCATGAATTAGTTATAATTACTATTTTTAATACAAACAGAATAGATAACGTTATCGAAAGTTTCTTAAATATTCATGTGCATGCCTAGAGCCAGGTACGCTCATTTCACTTACTTTGGCAGTTGTACTCGTCCGCGTGTCCAGGGCAGTCGGGGCGACCGTCGCACTGCCACAAGGCAGGGATGCAGCGACCGTTCGGGCAGCGGAACTCATCGAAGAGGCACTTCCACTCATCTGCACAGAAGCATGAGAACACACTTCACACACGAAGCACATCGAAATCAAAACCACATTGCGCAAGGTAAAGGAAGCACAACAGCCAAGAGATAGAATTCTCTTAGAGAGGAAAAGTTGTGATGCTAACTATGAGCATTGCCATTTCAAATGCAAACAGATATAGTACTCCACGGGAGAGAAGAAATTGCTCAGAATAACTGAAATAGGTTCTATCTTTGGTTTCAGATGTACGATGTGATCTCTTTCTGCATCAAGCCATTCTGATTGAAACTTCTGGTTTCGCCCTAGTTTTGCGAATAACTGGGAGATTAAACCATGTACAATATTTTTGAAAATAATTACTGAGCCAGGGTACAAATTCGATTCTAAAGATGCATGTGTTTTGAGCATATTCAACATGGGTAAAAAATAAAGTTCCTGATCGTCCATTTTATTTCAGATACAAGTTTACGAAATTATATTTACCCACCATTTACAAAATTTTCCCCACACTTTTTCAAATACTCATATCCATATAGATAAGTGGATTTTTCTTCATATCTATCCAGTTGATATCTCAATATCGGAAGTTGCATAACATGAGGTTTCCCTCCAAATGCCGAATCGAATACGTTCTCCATAAGCATTTGAAAAAATAAAGTAAATAAACTCAAACATTACGCAAAGAAATGCAGAGGAGTTATCAATAATATTGAGACATATTATTTGAAAAATGTATATAACGATGCAAAGAAATTAGGCTTGGACAGAATGGCTCCTTTCACAACATAGCATCAATTCACAACAGCACTAGAGGGATAAACATGAGAGTTTTATACGTTCGATGGCTGATTTGTTTAACTTAAGTAGTAAAAATAAACCTACATAAACCAGATTTTAATATTCCGAAATGAAATGGCTACTTAATATCAGTACAATGTAACTATTTAATACATTGTTTTACCTTATGTCATACTTAACCAGATTTCAAAAAGGTAGGATTTTTCTAAGATACTTTTTAGGAGGACTAAAAGGGCATCTCATATGTTACTATTTTTTATAATTTGTGTAAAAAGAGAAAGAAAATTGCACTAAGTACATAAATAAACTTCCACGTGTCACTACTCATATCTACGTCTCTAATTATGTACCGACTTCTTACAAAATGATATAACAAGCTTCAATTTAACATATATTTCGACATAATCATATGATAGTGTTGATTTGAAGTTTATTGAGTCTTATACGAATGTCCATGGTAGTACATAGACGAGAGGGCTAGTTGGGACTACTTCGTCCTCAAGCGGGGAGTGGGAATTTTGCGGGGTGCATGCCGACTATGATGTTGACCAAACAGAGCGAGAATCAGTAGTAAACATCAAAGTTCAAATAGGAATTTTATTGAAAAATAATAATTCAACCGGACCATTACGTCAGCAACCGTCCGCATCAATGAAGAGCAAGCAGCCTAAGTATGTGAAATGCACATTGCGGCGTCGTGGGTCGATGACACTCGCGACGTCGCGTAGGAATGTCTCCTTCCGGTGAGGACACAGAGGATTGTTCTCGAGTGGCATTGAGTGAGCGGCCAACTTCGCCGAGCAAACAACCGTGTCGCCCGAGGAAGTGCGCCCATTCACCAACATTGCTTTTCTCACAGCGAGCGGACCAACAAATGCTATTTTCACAGGAGACGACTCAAATGACTCATTCTGCTGAGGAGCTTGCTAGCACTTAGCGACAGTGTCTGCTTTAAGGAGACAGTTCGCGCTTTAGAAGAGCTACTCGGAAGTTATATCTTTAGGTACGGTTAGGTAACACGGTTCATAAAGCATAATGTACAAGCTTTGTTTCTCCTTTTTTCTTTTTTTCTTCAGAAGGACTCGTTTTCTTGCTTCATTAGCATCATCACTTCTATAAAATGTTACTACGTAAACCTGATCATAAACATGTAATATTTCAGATACTTGATGTAATAGGTTAGTGATGGGTCTAAAGTGCTTGTTCCTTCAAAATAAACTTTATTCGTAATTTGTAAAAATTATGACTCCATAGAAGTTGACGAAAGTATTTCTCGTGCTATAAATGACTGATACAGGGTAAGGGAATTTCTTTTGTGTACCATACTCCCAGTAACGCCCCCGTTCATTCATAAATAAGGCAGTTTTTTCCCCTAAAAGTTTAAAAATTGCTAACGAAAATATATTTATTTTTGATTGATTTATTTACATTCGAACCCAGTACCATACCAAAATGACAATACCTGGGTTATTAACTTCTTGTTAATAACTATCGACTGCATATGCACTATCGACTACCTATGAAGATTCTGTCCAAGGTATTACTTTCCTGATATGAAGCATTTGTGTTACTATTGCTTGAAATTCGTGGTATTTTTTTCAGTGCTGAATAGCTCTTTCCATGTTCCTGCTAACGAAAATGATGGAAATTTCTCAAACGTACTTATAAATACACATTATATCCAGGATTAATAAATATTTTAAAAAATACCTTTATTTTTCCTCACTGTGGTACAATTTTTTAATGAGGTGTAGTATGAGTGATTAATATTGTTAGAAAAATACTCCGAACTGAAGGAAGCGAAAGAACCGTTAGGGCTCAAACAATTGGATATTGTTCGAGATCTGCTTGAAAAGGAAATTACGATATGATAAATTAGTACAGATGAGTAAGTATTTGGTAACGAGTTTGAAAAGTTGAGATAAGGTTAGAAAATAAAACCAAATTCATGTATTTGCGAGCGTTTCGGAAAATATATTTCCTCAGTGCTACAGACATATAGCAATACATGGTTCATACAAAATTATGATACACTATGTACATTTACAACTACACTATATACATAACATTTTATATGAACCAAGAATTCCTGAATGTTTGCAGCCCTGAGGAAATATATTCCCCGAAAATACGTGAATACGTGAATTTGCTTTAATTTCTGACCTTATCTCAACATTTCATATTCTTATGATATACGTAGAGTTTGGTAACACCAGAAATGACACACACAAGAGCCGGGAGAGGTAATTTACAAATACTTACAAATAAATATGTGTGCCATGGTAAATAAGCGAGATCAAAAGATTTTCTGGAGGTTAGTAAATAGTTTCGGTTTGTCTGCGTTAAACTTGTCAAGATACATATCTGCTTCGAAAGAATCCCCATTTAAATTCGAGTAGAAGGTTTGATACAAAGATTGAATACAAAGGTGCGTGGCACGAAGAGGATTCAAACATGGCTCTGAAAGAATAATATAAAAGCTCTATAACTGTGGTGAAAATTAAGCAGAAACCGATGAAACAGAAGAACGACCCAATAGAACATAATAAAAAAGTAAATTACTGACCGTGAGAGTAAGCTATTATCTAGGAAGTCCAACGGTGACAGGATTTCCTCAGGACTGTTGCGGAGGGTGGTGATACGTTGACTTCTAACATCGTAGAGCTTCCAGACAGCAATATATTATTTATTTAAACACTCCGAAAACCTTTTTCTGTACACCAACCGGTGTCATTCAGAGGTCCAGTAGAATCAGATTGCATTAAACGTAGAGGATATTTTCCAAGTTTTAAATGTTCAGCTAGAATAACGAGGTTGCTAAGCTTGATACTCTGTAAATGATTTCATCCGGGAAGTGCTGAAGTGACAAAGTGCGATCTGGTAAAGATCTTTAACGCCAAAAGTTCTAGTTTCATTACATAATTCCTTCTTTGTTAGTAAGCATGCCACGAAAGCTCCTTCTCACGAACGTTCCCAGGGTAGGATGAACGACCACGCGCTTGAGGGGAAGTCATCAGAAACGCATCACCGGAAACGCGCACAGAAACAAACGCGAATCGCGGCAATGGTGCCAACGACGATGACGGCGATCCAGGCGTCTGTCTAGAGGTAAAGTGGTGAGGGGGAGAGAGTGGTGGTTGTGGTGGGGGGACTCTTGGCGAACCTTTTGAAATCACGAATTTACCGCTACGACACTAACTTACAGAACTTCACGAGTACAGAACTTCAATCCCTATACGCTTCTACCGAAAGTAATCCTCCAATCGAATTTCCAAATAAAAATAGTAAAAGTTCGTAATATCATAAGTTTCTATGTATTTATATTTTTTACTTCGATATTCTTGATTTATAAAGCAAAACTACACGAGCTGTATTATCTATGTACCACGGGTTCCAAAATGTTTAAGACCGTGGCCCCTTGATCCACAGACCATTTATATTAAACATTTTGTTATACAACACAGCAAATATGTAATTATATTTCTAACTAAATCACTTGACATAAAATAATATGACAATAAAATATTAAGCGATAGAGAAAGATATGGAGTTATAACAAATTCCAATGCGTGTAAAAGGATTTGTTCTAGGGAAAATAAAATTATATTTAATTTGTTCGCGCTGTGTTCCGAGGCACGGTATCCGTGTCAATGTTTCAGCACACATTTGGATCTACTGCTCTGTAATCTCCCAGAAATTGAGGATTTCTTCAACCTTAGTGAAACCCTTCCTGAATATGGTAAATTCTGGTATGAATGTTCTATGATCGTAATGGGTTTTTTTTTCACTCACCACACGCGTCTTCGTCGGAAGCGTCATCGCAATCAGGCAGTCCATTGCACACCAGAGCGCGCGCCAGGCAGCGTCCGCTGCGGCATCTGAAGGCGCCGGGGCATCCCCTTGCTTCGCAGTCCTTTTCGTCGCTGCCGTCGCTGCAGTCCGCCAGCGAATCACACGCAGCCGCAGCCGCCACGCAGTACAGCCCTTCTCGGGAAGTGCCGTTCGTGCATTGGAACTGACCAGCGGCGCAACGAGAGAAGCCAGCGATGGCTGGTGGTGGAGGAGGTGGAGGCGGAGCGAGACTGGTAGTGGACGTGGTGCTGGTACTGCTGCTCGAATCCTCGGGAGCACCTATACAAGCAAACAAGAAGACTAGTAAACAAGAAGATCAGTAGGATCGTCTGAGATGCGATCGCGAGGAGATACGATCTCCATGCGACCTATTACAACCCTTACAAAACTTGAAGCACTCCAGTTGAATATAAAGAAAACTCGCATAGTTCTAGGAGTTCAGCTGACTGTGGGGGTTCAGTTGCCTACTCTCTGTCTATCCTAGCCCAAGTTTTTGTCCCGTTTTCTTTCGGGTAGTGGCGGATTTTATATGTGGCGTTAATGTTATTAATACTTAGGTTATTATTAATCTCGAATTTTTACTGCACTCGACAATTTTTTGGAATAATAAATGGATAACAGTACGTATTTATTAAATAATTTCTTTTATAATTATTATTCTGCCACTGCCCTTCGGACTTTGATTGGAATTGATGGGATGTTCCCTGCTTGTTTCCGGGGAGTAACTTAGTTTATTATCCCCCACGTGGTCATATGCAGTTTGCAGCTGCTTTTTTGACAGTAATGTTTATGATAAGTAACATAAGCTGCGTAGTAACATAAGTGATTGATTGCCATGATAGTCATATTATAGACAATACCTGCCACCTGGCACCAATCTTTTTGCCTCTTGGCACCATTCGAACTGCCCGTATCACAAACCCACACTTGATCCTTCGACAGGCGTAGTAGGAAAATCTAGTTCGCGTCTGAATCTGTCGTGTTCATTCATCAATATTCACGTCGATGGCTCATACCGATTCATCGACCTGTTTATCACCTTCTTTCATCCTATTAGTCGATCCTCTTCCTCCATTGGTTGATCGTATCAACGATTTCACACGACAAAAACCAGTAGATCAATAAAAAATGTGTAAAGCTGTGGGGAGGATGGCAAACTTATTCGTACGCGTCGAAGAAATGAAGGATAGAATCGTGTCAAAATAAAAGGAGATAATAAAAATTTGCAAGCCTCCGTATTTGATATTACGAAACAGTGACCACGGTGTTATTAAAAATGCGTGCACTTGCCGAAGAAATTTGAATGTTTGAGTAGGTAGTCCCTAAAGAAGAATGCAAACAAGATCAAATAAATCCATCAATCCATTTGAAAAGAAATACTTTCAAGTTAAAATTTAAGATGTGATTTTGAGAAAATATTTACCGAGCTGCGAATATCGTAATGCTTAAGTTTCTTGTATCAACATTCTCACAGTTGCGACGATTGGGAATCAAAAGTGAGGGGGGGAGGGCAAACAAATGTTGACAATTTTCATTAACATGACATTTTCTGCATATTTCCACTAAGTATGATGTAAATAATGAAATAAATCAAAGGAAAGACAATTTGTGATTACCACATGAATGATGGAGTATTTTTTATAATTCCGAGTTTCAGGTGGTTAAAATGAATTTTTTTATCTTTCCTTACAATTCCTAATCACCGCCACTGCATTCACACAACTCTCGAAAAGCGAGGATGCTAATATCGTCCCAATTAATTTAGAATTTGAATTTTGAACTTTCACAATGTTACGGAAAGTGTATAACATTACCCATATTTCCTTAAGAATATAAATATCTTACTCGTGAATCTTTCAAACACGATATGATCAATAACGGTCTAAAACGTGCAAGTTTTATGGGTTTACGAGCACGTCGATTTATCTCGAGAATTACGTTACCGTATGGAAATCTTGGATACATGCAGGAGAAGTATGAAATTTTCATTGGCTGAAATTTACGAGGATACAAGTACATTGTTGGAACACAATAATTTCTTAAAAAAATAGTATTATTTCATGACATTGTTTGTCTAGAATATAGGTATATTTTATGCACAGTGTACGATTATCTCGAGGTTAATAGTAACATAACGCTGAAGGTGGGACGCTTACAGATAATTGGGAAAGTTCTTGCTGTACTACTCTACAAATTTTTCTCATTTCCAAGTTTCCAATTTATAGGTATCAAGTATACTTCTCCGCAAGGGAAGTAAAACTAATTGTACAGCGATAGCATAGCCAACACCGATAAGCTTTGTGAATTTCATTACGGAAGAAATTATGAGAATTATTAGAAAGTTATTAACTACTCCAATTGGACTTTTTGAATGACAATCATTTACTGAATCTTATCTGCTATAATTATGAGAAATATTTTTGTCGTCAGATATGAAACATCAAAACAAAAATCTTTACCAATCAAGTTATATGCTCAACGAGTCCATTTTAACAACCATTCATTCCCAAGCAAGATATGGAGCACTTGCTCACCATACTCTATCCAAAAAATTCTGCAGTAATTGGATTATAGATGTAATTATTATAGTCAAGAAAAAGTCATAGGAATACAAGAGAGTGGAAATTATAGTTCAATGATCAACACTTGTCCCACGCAGCGCAGTAGCAAACGAACCAGAAATGAGCTGAGTAGAGTACCTGTGATTGGAGCGATACTGGGAGCCGTCGTGGACGTGGTGGACGTGGCGGGAGCTGGTGTTGGTGAAGACGTGGGGATGACCACTTCATGTACCCTCAGAGTGGGAACGTGGCTCGCAGCGCTGGCGCTCGCCGCCTCCACCTCCATCGCCGCTGGAGGCAAAGTGGGCTGCTGAGGCGTCACAGGAGGTTCTGTATGTTGCACCGCAGGCTCCAGATCAGCTCCCAGAGGTCCCAAGGAGTCCATAGGGGCGACTGTGCACAAAGTAACGCTCTCGATCAACTGCGTCACATTGAGGGAAAGATTCATTTCATGTCTAGTTTATGTCACACACGTTCAGGTAATGTGTCTGTTCTTCCTTCTTATTCGGGCTGGGGAGCAGGATGGGATCGGAAGCGTTCCGTCCGAGTAGTGTTTCAACCAGAAGAGTATTGCCCGAAAGAAAAATTCTTTTAAAAAATGCTACTACTCGTACGAGAGGTTTGTAGGTGTCCATGTAAACTCGATATTGAGTAGCGTTGCGTGCGGGTCTGTGGCAACGCGACGCGGCAGGAAGGGTGGAAGACATTACACACATCTCCCCCACTTTTACAGAAGAAAAACTAAACATGAGGTGCAATAACTGCCAAGTCGTGAAACGAAAGCATTAAATGCAGTATTAAATATAAATACGTATTCAATCAGTTTCCGTTTATAAATCTATAAAAATTAACATTGCTATTTAGACAAACGTTTTCCTACAAGACATATTTTGACGTTCTTCTTATGCCTAATCAGCCAGTTTTATAGAATTCGGAACAAAGATTGTTCGGATAAAACTACGACACGAATGAAACGCCTCTCGGATAAAACGCTACGACTCGAGTAAGTTCTGTAGGTTTTATTAAATTCTATTAACTTAGATTTTTGTTTATAAAATAAGTATAACTTTTGTGCGGGCTGAGTGTTTGAAAAGCTTTGTTCAAATATGTGTTCCTCTAATCAGTACCTAAAGGAATACAATGCGAACAATTTGCAATGGCTATTTCACCGTATAAAATGTTATTTAACTTTCTATTTTTGATTGATAATCAGGTGAGTATCTGCATCTTTGCTCGCGTGAATTTTGTGATTTTTTCTCATAAAGTTTTCTGAAATGAGTATTTATGTTAAGTAACTTTCTTTCATTTGCGTTAGTGGTTCGGTAGTATTGGGGTGTAATATTTATTAGTATACTTAACCCTTTAATTTCCAACTGATAAGATATGACTTTTATCATCAAAGATGAAGATGATTTACTTGAGTTACGACAAGGAGGATCACATAGTTGATTTATACTGATGAGTTTTTAAAAAAATTCAGTCCACATCTTCAGAGCTATCCTTAAGAGTTTCCTGCAGAACTTAAGTTCCGACCAACGTAGCTTGTCCCACAAAACCATAGCTAACTTGTCTCAACTATATATCAATACATAAAGAGTTGAAAACTCAATGAGAAAGTCTTACTTATTTCACAGAAAATCCTCGAAACGTTTTATAGATCGCGATTAAAATAGTGCCTTACGCGTCAGTGCCTTATTCGTCGGTTCCTTACGACTACGATCTCCTAGTTTAGCGTATTATTTATACTTATCTACGGATACATGTTCAAAAATATGTTTTTAATAATCATACTAATATTTCTCGTTGTCAATACATGTGATTTTGCAGTATGGTGTGTCTTTCGTGTGGGACTTTTACAAAAAATTTGGAGAACAATACAAATTACAAACAGCGATGTATTAGAATACATTATCAAATCATATCGAGGCATATTATATTCGGACCATAGCATAGGAATTTTTTAAACTATGCAACACTCAGTATCTGCTTCATATATTCTGGATCAAGAAGCGACTCCCAATATTGAGTAATTTGCAAGAGTAATATATTGCTTAATATGCGTATCGTTTTTTAAATCTTTCTCGACTCAACAAGTAGCGTGTGGTACGAAAGCGAGTTGCAGTTAATGAATGCAGAGACCTCTCGTTCCTTCCGCTCCTGAACAGGAAGCGAAGCAACAGCAAGCCGCCGGCGAGCGAGCAACAGGTAGTGACCGACCGCGCTCGTCCGGTTGGGCGCCTGCGCTTTGACCACCGCTCGCTTACAGCTCCACTTTCGCTATCCCTCCTCCGAACAAAACAAGTGTGTTATTTCTGTTCGCGCTACTCGCGGGAGAAGCCGTCCAACGACATGGCTACGGCGAAAGTGATCGTCGTTGCTCGGCTCCACCCACATGCCGCTCTACATGGATCTCTTGCCAACTATATAGCCACTCTCTCCACAAACACCTTTCGTTTTCTTCACGATCAGGTGTTAGAAACGTATTCATATCTATTTCTATTTCTCTTCATTTTCCAGTTATCTATTTAGTGAAAAGAAATAATTAGAAGTTTCGAGTCCACAAATTTTATTAGTTCTGAACTTTTTTATAGTCTGTGGTTTTTGTAGTCAATTTGAGCTCAGTATTTATGGCTGTGGGACCCTATTTTAAAAATTTCGCGAACGACATGATATTCGATGTTGTCTGTTGTATCTGAAAGAATACGACACGTTTTCTTCTTTCTGTGTGAACTGTAATACATTTCCACTTCAACATAGCACATGAGATTAATATTTCCTCGTGGTACGCCAAATCCAGTGCTTCATGCAAAAATAGTGATTAAAACCAACTGAATTAAACCTAGATAAAATTTTCGAGCTACAATAAAAGCATTGCACTGGTTTTTATTTACTGTGAGTCATCTAAGTTGCTTAAACCTTCTTTAAGTCTGATATAAAAGAAAATGTCTTCTCGTGAAACGAATTACTTATCTATGACCATGAAACAAAAGAAACACCGCGGTTTTCGTGAACACCTACTTTCCAAACATTTCTTCCAGTCTCTAAAGATGATTGTTTTATTAAGTATGCCCTCAATAAATTTGGTATTTCAATTTATCGTTTAACAGCCTGCTTAACTTTTATATATGGCACTCCCTTTTATTTCTTTTCGAAACAAACATTAATTATGTAATAGCAAAGAAAAGAGAACTGAAAATTTGTTCCATAATTATAACTTTGTAGTTATTACAATTCGTACGAATAACTTAAGTTCTGTACTTCAAAGTTTCTTACGATTTGATAACAATTTTGTTTTGCTCATCTACCTTATGATGTTTACCACTGTGCACTGTGATCGCTCTCTCTCTCTCTCTCTCTCAACTGGCGCCAACGACACTCGATGGTGCGAGTCACCGTGTGGTGGCTAGGCACGCGCACATTAGCACGTAACGCCGCCACACGAGCGAGTAATGCGTTCCCCTCGTGACTCGCAGTATCCTCGAACACTGCTACACGGGTTAGCTAGATCGAGCACTCCTCTCGCGACGTGGATACAAACTGTTTCGAATTTGTCTTCACAGCGTGAAATTTCTTATTGGAAACTGCACGCATTATAGTTCTCCAAGAATTTCAGTGATTCGCAGTATCTCCTGTATAAACCTCGTTGAAAGTCTTAAATTATAAGTCAGTTCTCGGCGTCTTACAGAATTGGAAGCTCATTGGAATCGTCTCACAAAAATACGAAAAAAAATTTCTAGTTCATGAACATACCTATTTTATTTTCCAAACTGCATTTATATCAATAGTTTTATTATCCCGGAAAAGTATAGAATGCAACAGAAAGTTCCTTTACGGAGATACGAAGACATATCCATCTCAACAGTGTACACCAGAAAAACGTGTGTATCGGGAATTGCAAAAAAAAAAAAAAAATGAAATGCCATACTAATTTTTCACTAATCGAACCTTATAGCAATGTTTTATTTCTGCAAACGTACAGTCGTGATATGATTTTCTGTATAATAATATCCAATTTTGTTGAATGATCCATCGAGGAGTCTTTCTTTCTCAAATTGCATTTATAGTATATTACTTCCTTCCCTGTCTTATGCCTAAATATATCACTGTTATTCTGAATTCTGTTGAACCTTCTTGATACAATCTGTTGACAATTTGAACCATTTTGGACGCTTGGGAAGAACTTATTTATTTTTAGTGAATTTCTATCAGGAAATTCAAAACGAAGAGGAATGTGATAAACTTTTGAAATAAAAAGTATATTAGTACATCTATAAATTTGCTTTAATAGAACGCTGTGATGTGCAGAATGGAAAATATCAAAAAGAAACATTCTTAAAGTCTTCGTACACAGAAACGATTAACTACAAATGGTACTGCAGTTTCAAAGTTCACTAATCCCTGCATAGCGAACTAATAGATACAACATAAGAATAGAAATATATCTTTACTCTTGAAATATAGTACTCTAAAATATCTTTTTTTAATTCTTAGTTTCTGAAAGCATGTATCGGAACGTATTATCTTACGAAGATAATCTTCCAATTAAGAAAATCTCAACTACAAGGACGGGTATCTAAATAATCTAGGTTTTCTTAGTTGTCAGATATTTTGTCTCGTCTATATAAATAAGGTCAGTCAGGAAAGAAAGTAGAGGTATTGTGAAAAAACATAGTCCCAGTTGTTAAGGAATCGTCCCAAATTGGAAGCTCTGGCCCATGTTCTCAAAGTTTCCCACTGAAGACATGAGGTTAGGCGCACACACATACATCGCTCTCACGGCAGAGCATGAAAGACATTCAACATTTCACTCTGAATACATGTTTGGAATACGGACTTCACAATCTTTTTCCTTTTGAATTTTAAAAAAAAATTTCGTTTCTATACAATTTCTTTGGAAATAATAATTGAGTTTTGAATTTCTATTTAAACAATTGAGAAAATTCTTGTTAAAAATGTATTGATTTGAATAGATATTATCCATCAATCGATGGGTATAGTGTGTCCATAGTTTTTACTTTTTTTTTTTTTTTTTCGAGGAATTAAATGTGTAGCAAATTTTTCACGCAGCGAAGTGTATATGAAATTATATATATGTATGCTGACATACGCTGTAAATCAAAAAGTTTTAAATATATTGAGAAGCCAATTCTCTAATGAATAATGTTACAATACAGAATATCGAATTATTGAAGTTCCATAGCATTTCATATCACATATCCTATGTTTGATGGAGCAATGTATGTGACATTCTATTCGTGTGATACTTAGAAAATTCGTATCTACGGACATCAGCGAAATAATAAAATGTAACTGTCATTCGAATTATTGAAATGTTTATATTGTTTCAGCCATAAATAAAACATAACCGGGAACACACAACACATAACTAAATGCTAACACAGAGAATACGAACAATATGAGCTAAGGACTGCTGAGATTAACACTTTATTACAATCAATTAACTCAATCGGTGCACGCGTGTGTCAGAATTCACGAAAGACGAAAAACCTATAATTGTAAAACACGATATCATATTAAATTAATGAAATAAAGCAATATTTATCATGATTTATAAACTTTTGCGATTATTATTCAAATAAAAGCACATGGTGAATCGATAATATCGGTAATCGTATTGCAGTTTTCTAACAACAAAGATAAAATTTGAACTTNATCGTATTGCAGTTTTCTAACAACAAAGATAAAATTTGAACTTGTTTGTCCGGGACAAACCGCGTCTTAGTAGATAAAACTACCAACGTTTCGGCCATCATGCTGTGACCTGCAGAGTACGACAGCGACTTAGGTCTGTACGACTCTTGACATTGCCCTTAGAAGGTCACGTTGGTATAATATCGGAAACGTTGGTAGTTTTATCTACTAAGACGCGGTTTGTCCCGGACAGACAAGTTCATACTGACTCCGGCCACGGAAGCCTACGTTTATAACGATAAAATATTACTCATTCAGCCAAAATGTGGTATCACAGTAGGGAAGTATCATGTTCTCCGTTTAGTCAAAAATGTAGACGTAAACCTTTGTCGAAAAAATTAAAAAATGCGAAACAAAGAGATAACACAATTCCAATTATTATTTGTAGCTACAGATGAATCCCGAATATCAAAAGATAGGAAGTGTGATAGGAAAACGTACAAGGATTGGATGGAATTTGCTCCGAGAGATATAAAGTGATTAAAAAGAAAAGTTCCAGTTAGGGCACTCAAGAGACTACTTAACTAAAGCGACCACTTTTATTGAACAGAAAAAGTAAAAGGGGAAGTTGAGTCAAAGGGAAAACCGTGGGAAAACGGAAATTAAACAGTCCAGGAAGTTGACATAAGTTTGTTTGTTTTTCAGTATAAATCAATGGTAACTCCACTTCCTCCAGTACAGTTTCTGACAAATAACTTGCAATAATTTGCCGTACATCATAACAAGAAGTATACTGCGTGGTGTTCCGTATGCATAAAAAGTGAATGTTTTGACTGCACAAATCAATATAACAGAATTTGTCTCTGTCAGAATTCCCGCTGCACGAGTAAAATGTCCTCGTGAGAAACCTGGTTAGTGCGTCGAGAACATTATCGTTTCACAGAAGTGATCAACTCTGAGAGCAAAGACCGACTGACTTCCCGAGCAGAATTGCTGTTAGGACTTTCATGGTTACTATTCAGTAAATTGAAAGAAAAAAAAAAGAAAAGAAAACGCATAAGTACATGAACGACATATTAGAACCTTCAAGAAACCCCCCAGACTGAATTTTAGAAGTAAGGTTATATGTTGCACGCACTTGGCACGCATATGACAAGAACACGACCACGTGCGTGGTCATGACACTCATAAAAGCACTAAAATCTTTAAAAACTAAAGAAATATTTCAATATAATTATTTTCAAGAAAGCAGATTATGAACGGTCTCGATTAATATTTAATATCTCATTGAAAAACACCAAATTACAATCTTTTCCCCTACGAATAACAATTTTTAACAATATAAAAATTCTTTTGAGAAAAAATCGTTCATAAGAAGTATGTTGGAAGTAAGTAATCTAAAATATCATCCGAATTATATAATATTTAATTTTGCATTTAGTTCCACATCACGCGAATTCCAAGTAAATTTAATGTCGCGAATCGATTTCACAATAATTCGGTCATGGATAACAAGTTACCTCACGTTTTGAAGTATTTGAGAGGAAGTGAAATACTGTTCCATTCTCGCTATGTCCACAATATCGGTTGCAAAGAACAAACCGATATAACAAAATATTTATCTCACACATACTTTTCAATTACAAGTAAATGAAAAACATTTTATAGAAAAATTTCAAATAAATCACTACGTTCTCAAAACGGTGTGATTTGACAGTGTCTCTTCGTCCATGAGAAACGTCGACATGGAAATTGGAGAACTTGGGTCGAAGAATAAGATTTACCTCACTTCCACATGGTAATCATTAAATAAAAATCTTAATTCATAAGGTAAGAAAAAGGGTACAGAATCCAAAATATATCCAAAACGTAATTCATGAAGAAAAGCGATGTTTTGGGATTTAATGTTCCAATAATACTTTGTAGTCTGGTTATTTCGAATTTGGGTCCGTTCAATCTCTCAAAGTATTGCTCTTGTGTTGTATAACGTACAGGTAATTTCGTGATTCCGTTCATCCGCGTCTCCATCAGGGATTTCGTGTTCAAGCGAAGGCTGCACGGCCAACCACTCACAACGAAGTCATTCGTCCAATACTAATGTTTTCCTGCGACGAAAGCAGCGGATAAGGTTAAATGGCATCTGAAGCAAATAACGGCAAATATTGAATACTACGATAATTTACAGAATAAGACCAAAACTCCATTTGCCTTCAAGAGTGAAGATATACAAAATTATAGGAAGAGTGGAAGGATGTGTTAAATGCTAATACCGCAGTTATTATTAAAGTCTTCATATTTGTAACAAAGCCACAAGGAGAAAAATAATTTAATCGAAACCTCAAATTTAGAGGAGTCATTGCTCAAAACAAATCATTGCTCAAACATATCTTCAAATATTTTTTAATATCTATATTTTACGAAGTGAGTGGATAATTTTAGAATTTCTTTTACTTCGTGCAAATATTCTCATGAAATGTACTCGTATACAATATCTTTTCTTCATAGATGGCTGAATATATAATTTTCTTCACTGATTAATCTTTTGTACGTATATTTATAAAGAAGCAATGATAAAAAATTACAACAGAGAAATAATTCACTGACGAATGAAGTACCAGTCAATCGAGAAATTCCTTTGACATGTTAACAGCTATTTACGGATGCTTCGCCTCACACATGAGGACCCTACTCCCATGTCATCTCCTGCATCGATTTTTCTTTCCGTGTTCTTGTTGAATATCCATTTCAAATTTAACCTAAAATACGAAGCCATCAGCGTTTATATACTAGAAAGTGAGATCTATATAAGAGCATAGAAAAAGCTGTACTATTTTTATAAAACAACACGTCAACTGACATTTCAAACTAATGCTTTTTCTGAACTCCACCTCCTAGGTCTGAATCAAAATATTTATCCGTTCTAAAAATTATACTCACTTATCCCATCGAAACACGGTATAATAATGTTGAGTACGAATTTTCAGGGCTGTATTTTCCGACGGATCACAATTGCCTATCGCCCGAGGCAGCATGTGTCGGAGAACGGCAATTTTTTTTTTCATTTTCCAATTCCTAAATTTAATTCGTCTTTGCTCAACACAGAGCAAGAAGAAAACCGCAATCAACCTGCTGAGACCTCGTCTAAGATGTGATTACATTCAGTTGAAACTGAAATCAATTATCTTATCGATTGCATGTATGGTTAATCATTTAATTGACTAATTAATTTTTTAAATTTGAACCGGGCGGCATGTTTTTAATGGTCGAGTATTTGGTGGCAGTTTTTAAGAGTGATTCTTTAGCTTTTTAGCGACAAAAATGTTAAGTACGGCTATGGTGCGTGTATATTCTTTGCATGAATACCAAACAAAACTAACACAATTGTCGAGTACACAATACGGGAAATGTGCTTACGTAACCGATGTGTGGGAAGAAGGTTTTACCTCTCTATGTTTCAAATCCTATAAGAGAATAAGCAAATGGTGATGTTACATGGACATGTTGAAAAACACCCACATATTCAAAGAGCTCCACGTTTGTTCCATGACAAACTCTGGAAAAGGAAGGGGAACGCATGCCGACACGATTCCAACATAAAGCATCAACGCACGAGTTCACACAAGCGGTAGCTCCGAGATAAGCGACCCACTGCGTGTCTTATTCGCGTGAATTGTCGTGAATCTTGTCCAGTGCAGCTGACTCAGGTTGCGGCAGTACAATCCACGGGTAGTAACCAACAACCTCTCACCACCATTTCGAAACAACAAGAAATAACTGCGTTAACGGTAACGATGGAGTCGTGCATTAAAATCTCTGACGTTTATACAGTAACTACTGGGTAACTCACTCAAATAGTCCGTGATTTGAATATTAAAAAGAACAATAAACGTCACAAAATACAATGAACTCTCATAAACTAATTTTTTAAGGTACTAGGCTTTGACAGTATACATCATCCTACAGAGAATTTTTTTTTAAATTTAGTTTCTCTCGTACAATAAACTGCACACATATCTTCTACCAGTCTTCGGATACCACCTATACCACCGAGTACATTATATGAGATGATCCCTTGTAGCATTAGAGGTGATTTTCATATTCCAATTTCATTTTCAAATGTCATACGAATTATGAAATTCATGATGTGATTTATTCTGATGAGATATCGAAGATATTTCGACATAAACTGAATGACTTCAAAAAATTAATCGCTGAAATTTCCATAGAAATATAACTTTACTCTACTCTTTGTTGTCATAAAGATAACGTTTTATTCAATTTAAGTTTCAAATAAATATATTTTCGTCTACTGATGAGATTGTCTAAGAAATTCTTTTCTGTTTACACAATGAATCAATTAAGCAAGCAATTGTTTCATCTCGTTTCCTATTATCAACCGTCTCACTCAAAAGAAAATTCGCCAATGACCCTAGAAAGAAATATTCCCGAACAAAAAGTCCATATCAAACGTATCACGATACTATTGATTTCTTCATCGTAAATTTTTAGTAACGTAAAAATCTATTCCTCATTCTAAATTCAATCGTAATCTAATTTATTACTTATCTTTTTTATTTTTTGTGTTAGATATTAACCTCCATCGTCATCATTTATTTGTATAAATTAGTAGTCCTGCGCACAAATAAAACATAAAAAACTAATTATCTGTGGATATTTAAGGAAAAATTCACATTTTATCATAAACTTCTGCCTTTCCTCCACAGCAATTTTGTGTAAAATAAAGTATTGCGAGTAAATAAAAATTTGAACTGAAAATAAGGAGATAAAAATGTCTAGAATATGTTTTTATAATATTCTGTGTTTCAAAGTATAGAAATACTGATGGGGTTATCACTTCCATAGCCATCCACTTACATAAATTACGACTGAGATACTGACTGAGACGAACAGCGACAGTGATAATTGACAATACAAAAATAAAAAAGAAGGAACAAGGAGCAAAAGGAAAATTAACAAGGTCTTTTCTGAATGCATGGCAAATTCCGTGGACAAAAACGAACGAAGGGAAGAGCTCTATATGAGTTTATGCAGATCTGACATACGCAGAAAAAAAAAACAAAGAGTGGTTTAAGCCGAACAGAGAAGCAATAGAAATACTAAAAGGTCATGGAAATTTTGAAAAATATATGCATGCGACAGAAAGTGCTGAAGGAGAAGAATGCATCTGTGGGGATGGGGTGGAAGACGGAGACCAAACGTTATGGACAAGTAAGGATTATGACGATGAACGAAGATATTTAATAAGACATATGATACGAGGAGGAGTCCGGAAGAGAGAAAACGGCCCGAATATAATAAATACGAAAACAAAATTCATAATACGAAGAAGAAGATTGAAGATCGTATTTGAAGATTGTGTTGGTAGGATGTGAGAGGTGCGAAAGACAATAAAAGAAAATAAATAAAAGGACACAGAAAAAGGAAGTTAACTACACCCATATTCCCGTGATGAGGATGAGTACAGTCGAGATGTAGGTGACTAAAAAATTGTTGATTTTAGTTTAATGCTAAAATGTTAAATATTATCCCTATAATGACATTGTTTGAAATACAGATCAATGAAAAAATAGTTTATTGAAGTTATGTGCTACTTTTATTGAACGGGAGTTTACCCAAAACTAGATGGACTCTTCAGATTATAATGAAAGTGTTCTCAAGTTAATGACAGTATAATTTGGCTTATTCAATCCATTTCCAAGTATAATCAAGATACATTTAAAAAATGTATGATAGTAAAATATATAACCTCCTTCAGACTCGCAATATGATGATATTATCGCATCACTGCGTTTCGACCCGATTGAGGTCTCCATCAGGTGTAACAAATTATAGCAACAAATATTAACACAGCAACCGAACAATGAGACATAACGTGAATATTAACACAAAAATATGTGCAAAAAAAACAGAAATCACAAAAACATATTATAAAATAGTATTGTAATTACTCGATAGTCTTCCGTGTCAGTACGCTAATTTAAACTCCCTTCAGTGTTGTGTGTGTGTGTGTGTATATATATATATATATATATATATATATATATATATATATATATATATATATATATAGTGTTTCAAGTANATATATATATAGTGTTTCGTTTATGCAATGTGTTGTAATAATTAGTTTTTTTTGGTAATATTAAAGTGTTACCCCAATCCATCAAGAGATCATTATCCATAAAATGGGGTGTAACTACACTTTCTCCTACTGAATTAAATTTCGTTTGCGCTCCTGCATTCTCGTTTCTAACCCTCTTTTTACTAATAAATGGATTAAATGAGACAAATCATACTGTCATTTGTCGTTTGTATTTCATAAACAAATATAAAAACATTCTGTAACAATATAATTTCCACACACACACACAGTCCCAAAAATGTTATCGTAGGAGTCATGGTGATCTACTCACTTGGCGGAGGTGGCGTGTAAAGCTGCGTCGATGGACCAACATCCACAGAGCGAGAGTCGTTGCCTGCGAGAGTCCTGAGAGAGTCAGGAGTGGGTGACGCATCAACTGGCATAGGGGGTGGAGGAGGTGGCGGAGCGACTGACGAGACCGAGGGCGTCTCCGCGGGAAAAGGAGTGGTTGTTGGGGCAGGAGCGAGCAGGGGTGTCAGCATATCGTCGCCTTGGTCCACACGGTCCTCCAGGCGTGACAGAGGGATCGAAGCGACGATCTTCTTCCCATCCGCATCAACCTGTCACAGAGCAGAGGATGACATGAGCATCGATGTACTCGTATGTACTTACTACTGGATTGCGAGTTCACCCACAGACACCGAGTCGAAGCCCGATGTTGCGTCTACAGGAGCTAAGAGGGTGAAAGTTTGCTAATGCATTGTATGCAGTACGATGCTGTGGATTTCTTGCCAGCTGTATGTGATACCGTAAGCAACTCGTAATACTTTTGAGCTACGGAAATCACAATGCTCTGGGATTATGGGCAGTGCACATTCTAGTAGAGTCCGATGGACGTGAGGCATTTACATGAGCGCCGTGACGTTCTCCGGAGATATTTATCATGAAAACACTACAAACGCAAATGCTTCTGTTAACGACGTTATAAGAAAGGAACATCAAGACTTTCTCAGATGTGTAGAATGCAAAGTATGTGTTATGCACAAAAATACATTTTCCATTTTCCTGAATATTATTATGTTTTAGCACTGCACTTTTTAAATAAAAGCTTGTTCTAGAAAAAGGTTTTTTCAACCCCAGGGTCATCCCCGGGGGAGTACAGGGGTGTCTTTCGTCCCTAGAGGTGCGAGTAATGTCTTACTCCCACAATATTTGTAGCAAGATAGTTAGTCATCGCTATACCAAATTTTGTTGAAATTGCTTCAGGTTTTCAGGAGTTGTAGGGAGCCATATACACATACATCCAATGTTATACATGTAGATAGATTAAAAAATGTGGCAGAACTTAATTTATGGACTTATATTATAGTGTTATTAATTCCATCTCAGTTCATAAAAAGGTTAACGTTATGCTACAAGCATTCGTACATTTGCAGTTGAGATATTGTCTTTATTTTTGTGGGAAATAGAATTCCGGGATGTGAGTCATAATAATTAATCAAATATTATGAGGTAACGGAATCAACAAAATTATATAAAAGTACCTAACACCAAACCAAAAGACCATAAAAATTTGCTTTAAAGGCTAATGTTTCGAGAAGTGAAAAGATTTCTTCACTCAGCACAATCCATTCAAACGAAACATCACGTTGTATGTAACTAATATAAAGCCAAATAGATTTCTGCCAGACGTCGTCACAACGAGAAACGACCAATAGCCGTCGTTGATCATAATATTTACAATCAATTTTCCACCGTTTCCCAGCAATTGTAACCGTTAAACAAAGCAAATAAGCATTACAATATATTATGTGAAGTGTTATAAGTGGATACGAAACTAAATTAATTTGTATCTCACATATGACTTAAATTTCAGGAACAAATACATTGTTATTTCATAAATGGCAGAACAGAATTTTGGGGAACTCATCATTTATTTTTTGAAATCAATATCCACGACACCAACTGTAGGAACAGGTGAATCGACATTCACGGCAGGAAATTTCAACATCGTGTCAAAGGGAACTAGAAACTCTATTTTGCAGTGGCGATGTCAATACCTCATGTCACTTCTTTGCCTCATGATACTCTTGCTATAGTTGTATGGGTGTCATAGTCAGTACCATGGTAAAGCATAACTACATTAGGAAGTAAGATCCACGGAATCTTTTCAATACTCAAAAGAAAGTTTTCAAGCGATAGGTAGATCTCAGTAGTATCCGGTAGGCTAAAGATTTGACGATTGAGTGCAGTTTGGTGTCCTGGTTAAGCACTGTTGTTGTTAGAACTCTCATTTCTTTCAGACCCTTCAAGTAATAGAATGCCTTTAAAAAGTCTGAGCTCAGTTTTTAATGGATACCCTCTCTCTTTATCACATTCATAAACATAAAAACAGAAAATTAAGCAATAAAAAATCGAGCCGAGTTGTCAAAGTATTAAGACTAATGGTAACAGTATAATCAGTATTGCACACTATGGCGTCGAATATATGAACATTATACAAGTATAAATAACACATTTTTCAACTAAAACAAACAGCTTTTCCTTTAAACATCAATCCTATTATAGTCATACCGGGAAATTATTAGATCGTGCTATATTAAGAAATGATAACGTTATGCATATTGTAAGATGTGATCGACTAAAAAAACACGTCCTCAAATGTAAGTCGAGAAAAATAAAATAATGGAGATTTGATATTTAATTGCACATATGTGATAAATGACTCGAACTTGTAACTTCAGATTATTATAGAGAAAATCTAAAACGGTTGACATAAATAAAATCTCAACTGAATCTCTAGCTCCTTCGAATTAAGACCAGTTCAGACTAGTGCTTACCTTTTTCTTCTTGGAAGGCAAGTCGTCCGGAACGGCAGCATTTAAGTTGTTCTCCTTCTTGCTCAATTTCTTCTCGATGTCCACCTTGGAAGGTTTCTTGGAAGGAGGTTGAGCGGCGATGAGGAAGCTTCCATCAGGGGCGGCAGTCGCCATGGGTCCCGCTTCCAGTGCGTTGGCGTCGTTGGCAGCCAGAAGAGCGATCGGCGTCGTCGGGAGTCCCAAGCTCACCCCTCCATCAGGCGCCGCTGCACCCGCCGCCGCCGACGAAGAATGATCCTCAGGCAAAGCATTAGCCGGCAGCACCGTGGTCATCGCGTCCAGAGCCTCTGTCATCACACGCACCGGGGACGTAGTCACACGTACCAATACCTCGTCCGCGCCTTCGTCTCTGCTACCGCGGATCACCGGCACACTCAGTTGCTCGTCAACCTGACAATGGAACAAGCGTTAGACCAAAATTCACTTTGCAATAATGCAATTTAATTAATCTAGTTATTCACCCTTGGAAATAAGTCCTTGTCTTCAAACGTAAAATACATAAACCAGTCTTCCAGAGCTGTCAAATCTTAGTCTAGTATCGAGACCCGGGAGTCTAAACCTTCATAAAGCCTCGGGTCTTCTCCCCGACAAAATAATCGTTCAAATAATGTAAATTCCAGGAAGAATTAAACGAAAGGAATTTTTTTTTAAACTATTCAATTCAATACAATAATATATTTTTATTAAGTTTTAATATAAATTTCAAGGATGAGAGAATAGTTTCAGAACCTTGACACCGTTCTCATTACACCAAATCGTATATTCGCGCACGTAAAACGACTTTTTTAAATGATCTTGGTTAGTTTTGAGAAGTAAATTACACAAGTAATTGTAAAAAAAATGTATTCCCAAAAATATTTATAAAATAGTGAAGACAAATATCGATGACCACAATCTAAACTCTCCGCACATGACATTGACACAACAAAGTGGACGATACTTGAAGTTTCAGTCAATGTTCACTGATTTTTTTAAGTATCCCACTTCCTATACGTCGGTTATAACAGTGAGAATCAAAATTTTTATTCAATTCTATAAAACTAAATGTCGTATAATAATCTCCCAAAAAATATTTTCTCTCCTAATCCTCAAAAAACTAAATATTACAATATTAAATAGCATACAAATTGCTATATTTCAGTGGGGAAATTATGTAATACGAGATTTTCGTTCATTGCCTTACCTCCACGTGATTTTCGTCTGTGGGAGCATGGGTTTCATTTGTAGCTGGAGGAAGCACAGGTGACGCTAGGGTTGTCCCGGCGGAAGATTCCTTCTCTGGTGCGGCTTCCACAGCAACTACGTTGGCAGTAGGACTGTCACTTGCAGGTATGATGCTTGCATTACTAGACGGATTTGATGAGGCTGATGCATTCACACCGGCAGATGAATTAAAGTTTTCAGGCGATGATGTATTCGACACCACAGGTGTAGATGTATTCAATGTTTCAGAGAGAGAAGTGTTCACTGATCGATTTAAGCTTTCAATTGCGTTTGAACCTTCGGTCGCCGGTATGTTGAAGTTTGCAATCTTTGATGCGTTTGCAATTGCTTTCGTTGATGTATTCAGTTCTTCAGGAGCAAAAGGAATCATTGGTGTATCATTCGTGGTGTTTTCACGTTGTTCTCCAGTAGAAGACATGAAGTTATCCAAGATCATTCCAGGAACGGTGTCTGGAGACGGTGTTGCTCGATACTCATTTCCGTACGGAGGGGTCGTCAGTCTTTCGATGGAAACTTCAGCTTGAGGAGAAGGAGTCTCAGAAGAGGCAGGTGATACCGATGTCACACTTGGCTGAGTCGTTATGGGAGCTATAACTTCAATATTATTAGACTTTGTAGAAATTTCAACAACGGAAATATGTGGTTCAGGAGAGATCAATATATTGTTAGAGGACGGAGATACGTCATACGACGGGGATTTAGTGTCCATTTCTGGTGAAAGTGTTGTGTGTTTCCCGTCCTCCAAAATATTCTTAACTACATCGTCTGTAGAATTATTAGATTCAGATGAATATCCTTCTTTCTCATTGTGCTGCACTGCTGGTGGTTGTATCGTAAAGGCATTCTCTTCTGTCTGCGGTGAAACTGGAGACAAAGGCATATCGCTACCCACAATTTTAGAACCTTCACTTGTCTGGGGAGAACTCGCTCTCCAAGGCGAAACAGTTGAGTCCATTTCTTTCGTGCTCCCATTGTAGGCAGAACTTTCATGGAGCGGACCATCGGGCCATAAGTTAGAGTTTGAATATTGTGTTGTGTCTGGAACAACATGGATAATCGATTCTGTCGGCACTTCTATACTTTTATGTGGTTCAAATGTTGATTCTGACCGTTTTATACCATTTGGAGATGAATCATTGTCATTTTCTAAAATTATTTTGTCGCGAGTATCAATTGCAGCTATAACAGAGTTCACGTGATCACCTGACGGAGAGCTTTCCGTTGAACTAAGATCATCCGCTAATTTCTCCCCTGCGTTTGTGGTAACACTCTCCTTCGTAATAATATCCGGTAATGGCGTGGGAGAAACATCGTTGGTCGAACCATTTAAAGCTTCATTTTCTTTAGAAACGTCAACATGAAGATCGTTATCTGTACCCTTAATACCAGTAACACTTTCAGATGTTTGTTCATGAGCCATGTTGTATGGTTGCGCAATTGTTTTATTCGTGACAAATGATAACTCTTCAATTTTTACTATTTCAGGAGTAGTGTTTTCTGAAAATGCTTTCTTTCTTTCCAGAGTGTGTGAAAAAGGCTCCTCAGCTTCGTTCTCGAGAGAAACAGCTGTCGCAGTTTCATCTGCCTTCACAGGGACATTTGCATTCACATCTCCCTCTTTTACAGTGGAAATATCAAGTGGGCTAGCAGTAACAAGAGTATCTACAGACACGTTCACTTCCCTATTTTCCTCTTCCTTTACTCTCATTTCAGATTTCTCGGTGCTATGTTCTATAGGAAGCTTATCTTCATGCGCAGCAACAGTTGTAGTAGGATTATGATCGTCAGACGAAGAAGTGTTGACCTCGGTTGGCATCAGAACATCAGGTAAGCTGTCAGTGTGTGATTCGTTCATTCGCACAGCATCTCCACCTACCTGTACAGTGACCCCCTCACCTGATTTAACATCTTCCAAAGGAAAAACTGTCGCAGCTTCTGTGGGAACTCTGGTGTCCGCAGATATATAATTGGAACCTTGTGACGACGCTCTTTCGACAGCATTGTCACCTTCAGGAACAAGAGTTGGCGACGGTGCTGGAGAAGTTGTGGGCGAAGTCGCATTTTGTAGTTGCGGTCCCGAAACTTCCCACGACAAGTCGTTCTCGTGTGCAGGCGCGGTAGATGATACTGCAGCTTGAGTCGTAACCACCTGTCCAGCGTCCTCAGAATTGTCCTCAAAGCGGGGTCTCTTCTTGCGCTCACTAACTGGAAGCAGAGCCTCGTTGGTCTCTTCGGATATGGCCACATGAGGAGTGGTGGGCGCTGGCCCTTCCGTCGTTTCGTTCACTAGGTTCAGCAAGTGGTATAAAGGTTCTTCTACGCTGGGACCCAGAAGGCCAGAGAAGACACCGTGGGATTCCGTGATGGGTTCGTCGGTGACTGGAGGGACAGGTGAAGGTTGTGATGTCGACACAGGTATGACATCGATGGAAGGAGAAGCTGACGAGGAAACTTGCGGAGAGAAGATTACTGCACCGGGAGAGTCAGTGACTGGAATAACTGTCGCTGGAACAACGACAGCCACGGGTCTTCCATCTGCCGCTCGTGCTGAACCTTGAATCAGATGATTTTCGTGAGCAGATACTGACTCCGTAGTCATTGGATCCCTTGATGAAACGTACTGAGAAAACACCGATGGTTCATGCACATGTTCTCCTCTAGAAGATGTTTTTGGTGGGAGCTCTGATGGTTCACGAGATTGAGCTGACTCAGTGAATGGAAAATGTTCAGAAGATGCTGGTGGTTCGGGAGATGGTTCAGGAGATGGCTCAGGAGGTGATGCCGGTTTCATCGTTACGGCTGGAGCTGCCATTTCCGTAAACATCATAGACTGCGGACCTGGCTCCGTTGAATTTTCTGGATGTGGGGATATTGCAGGCACATGATCCAGCTCTTCGTGCACCGCAGGTTGCGGCTCCGCTGTGGGCTCTAAAGTCGGTTCCGCTGTAGGTTCCAGTGATGGTACGGGCTCCGGTGGCGGTGCCGGCTCCGGAGATGGTGCAGGTTCTGGGGATGGTGAATGATCCGGGAATAGATCATGCTCTGTGGACGGTACAGTCTTTGGCAATGGTGCTGGCTCCGGAGATGCTGCAGGTTCTGGGGATGGAGAATGATCCGGGAATAGATCATGCTCTGTGGACGGTACAGTCTTTGGCAATGGTGCTGGCTCCGGAGATGCAGCAGGTTCTGGGGATGGAGAATGATCCGGGAATAGATCATGCTCTGTGGACGGTACAGTCTTTGGCAATGGTGCTGGTTCCGGAGATGCTGCAGGTTCTGCAGATGGTTCAGGAGAAGCAGAAGGTTCGGTTATCGGTTCAGTAATTGGCTCAGCACTGGGTTCGGGATGCGATCGGTCCGTGATAGGAACATTCTCATGATAGAAGTGAGGATCTCCAGAGTGAATGTTATGCCCGTGATCGGATACGGGTTCAGGTTTGGATGTTGGTTCTGGTTCAGATGCAGGCTCAGGTTCAGATGTTGGTTCCGGCAAGGGTGGAGGTTCTGGTTCAGACGTTGGCTCTGATAAGGATGGAGGCTCTGGTTCAGACGTTGGTTCCGGTAAGGATGAAGGATCAGGTTTTTGTGAAGGCGTTTTTGAACTGGTGCCACTGCCAAACCCAAAGATACCTGTGAAAAATAATATAGGGGCTTATACAGAATTTCGGAAATAATGGAAAAAGTGCATCAATCATCCGGTATACTATTATAATATGTTTCTCCTATTTCTACTACTACTATAAGGAAAAATGTATATCTCCACTTCATTAGTTTATGAAGAATTAATTTAATTTCTTCATAAAATTGCAAGGATGTCTTTAGGATTAATGATTAAATGAAATATTCGTCACAGTTGCATAAATTATGACTTAAATCACAGAAATTATAAAGAGAGAGAGAGAGAGATTTCTTCCGTTATGTCTATTACTACGAAACATTATTCATTTATGAATGAAACGATAATACAACTTTCCATTCTAAAACGACAATTTTCTAAGGGTATTTCAAAAGTACACAATTCTCATAAATTGTCTATAAAAACGTAACGTTAGTATTTGTTTAGAATTAGCGACTCGAAGATTTAAGAAAAATCGGCTAAGGAGTCAATACGCTGGGAGTAACGTCACGTCACCCGGCGATAATGCGTTTCAAAAATAAAATAAAAATAAAAAGTCGTTGTACAATGTCATCTTTATGTAGCGATTTTTGATAAAACTGATGCTGATTAGCTGAGAAGCACTGGGGAACAAGGTTGTTATTAACCTAAAATTTCAGTGAATGCATTAATAAATATTAATTCCATATTACCTTCCCTCGTGTATCACTAGTGATAACATATTATCATAATCCCTTTCAAGTTAATGATTTTGAAATATTTAGTTTAATCATTTTCAAAATACGGATAAAATGTACAGTACAGTAAATGTATTTTACATATAAAGGCGAAAGTATTCTATTACTCTATGATCTAGGAAAATCTAGCTCTAATTTAGCTATGCCTGGGTGTTTGACATGTCTCAATACATATACTTATGATGCCCACTGTGACTTAGTGCGGTTTGGAATGAAACGAAGAATATGTATCTTCAACGTCATCTCAAGAAGTTGTAAATCACTGTGATCTCTTAATGCGAAGCATGGACTTCGTTTTATTAACACTAATCGCGTATCATGTTACGCTGTAGTCGTTATAACTGGCCCCTTTATTGTTACGATCTAATTCGCGGTTACGTCAGCTAAGCACACTCACCCTACGGTCGAACGAAGTTCGTGGATGTGCGTGTCCAGAGACGAGCACGATTCATTCGCCTCAACGAATGTTTTCTCTGTGAAATGTACTAACCTATAAGTATTAATTGGCTAGAAGTATCTTCTTTCATCATTTGCTTTCAGTATGCTACGATATTAAAAGAACATTATTGAATCACTTAGGGGCTTATTGATCCTAATCCCCCCTAACCTTGTGAATCATATTATGTTTACAAATGTGTATAGACGTATGATACGCATTTAGAACATATTGAAATATTTTCGTTTGTGTTTTAGCTAAATAACTTGTGATATTTTTCTAAATAGATATGATATACATTAAAGAAATTCAAACCAGAAAAAATATTAGCACACTATTATTTCATCAAGTGAACAACCTTACTAAGCTGTATTCGTAAGCTTACAAGTAGTACAGAATTTGACTCCCCTGATCCTCTAGACCCGAATTTCTCTGCACCTCCCACAAGGATTGCCTGTATATTAACATAATTAAATTAAAAATGTGTTTCAAGGAAATATATAACGTTCCACTGAATACAATTTTATAGGTATTATAAAATTATGTAAGATAACGATAATTTGTTAATTTAATGTATGCAAATTGTGAAACTTTCTCTAAAGCACAGTTTTTTGATATAAAAAGTAGCCTAAACGTTATTAAGAAAAAGACATTTTTGTTAAACGCAAAAGATAATACCATATTATATCAGTATTTCATTATTACAAAAGAATTCAAAAGTTGAAGTTAATTCTCTAAAATTATTATAATTAACCAAAGAATGATCAATTAAACGTCGTTTGTTTGTTGCTTATAGTTAAACAGTAACAATAAACTCTAAACAAACAGTTACGTTGGTGGTTAAGTAGTGCTAGTGGAGAAAAATGGTATTGGAGTCACCATTCCACCGCGAACCGCGCTTTACAGCTCATTAGACCACTATGGCGTTTTCTGCGTATGATAAGACAGGACCTGCTACAGCAACATTAATTATGGCTACTCAAAACTTGTTTCAATAAAAACATTCAATATATAGGTACAACTCCTTTACAAACGTAGTCAACTCAATTTGTCAGTCAGCATTACTTCCATTATTTTCGATTTTCTGAAGAGGAAAAATGAAAAATAAGTCACATTTTAAAAATTATTTGGATTATTCTGATGAACTATTACGAAATGTTCTGTAACCAGGTAAGAAATAGCAAAACACATCTTTACCAAACTAATTGATTTCTTCTTACATTGCTTAGAGGTCAAAATATTACAATCGGACTTGACTAATTTGAACTTCCTCAGTCCCACCTTCCGACTCCTCACCTGTCTTTGACAGAATCGCGACCTTCCTGAGCAGTTGAACTTGACTTTTCCTTCGTTAATCCATCAAAAGCAAGCAAAAAAACTCAGATTTATTTCACATTTTTTAAATACCTGATGTATTGTATATGACACTGTATCATTAATATACTGACAAGATCATTTTTTGTGTGTGTTGTAGAATAAATTTTGAAACTGAATTTTGTAAAATATCGTACTGTAGACTACTTTATAAAATTTAGAGTTGTTAGTTAATAACATAATTGTTTTCTATTAGTTAAAGTTTGAATTTTCTGTAGTACAGTATTTCCTGAATGAAACAAATAGTGGAATAATACATTTTTTAATCTAAAACAG
Organism: Laupala kohalensis; assembly: GCA_002313205.1. Lineage (NCBI taxonomy): Eukaryota > Metazoa > Arthropoda > Insecta > Orthoptera > Trigonidiidae > Laupala > Laupala kohalensis. Next base: position 144,167 of record NNCF01129835.1, on the reverse strand, counting down.
TAAATGGGTATGATTCGAATTTTTCACAGACTCGAAATATCCAAGACCAACTTGGATAAAATACATATTATTAAATGGAGATTCAATATTTAAAACATCGCCTTTTTTCCCAGTGCTGACATATATAATTCTCAAAATTGTATTTCTGGTCAAGTATAAAATATTGAAATTAACTCGAATGAAACAATTTTAATATCTGCTCTTATAATTAACCATATAATTTGGAAATAAATAACATGAATAATAAGTGTTAATAAATAAAATTAGGTCGCTTATGATATTTCAGTGAACAAAATATAATTGTTTTACAGCATTACAAAAATCTCATTTTTGCGATAAAATGAACTGTTAAATACCCTCGCGGAAGAATCATTAATTTGAAGAACGCGTCTGAATAGCTGAACGTCGTTTTTCAGTTTCAGCGCCTGCATACCATAACTGAAAGCATGCAGCGCGGCTATTTGAATGCATCACAGGCAGGGGTGGATACAGACTAATATTTTATTTCTTTTTTTTTGGGGGGGGGGTCATAACAAAAGAATATGGTCTTGGGCATAACATTCAAAAAAAATCCCAACCTCAGAAAAATATTTCAAATTCTAAAGTAAATTGTAAGTGTAGGTTTAAGTTTTAATTAATATGCGGTTCGGTACAGTAACACCCTACTTTCAAGATTATTTTTAAAAATTTGTGCGACAGGGGAAAATGATAGATGCAAAACATTTATTCTGATTAAAACTGCAAAAACTTTTTTCACATTTTTAAGGTACAGAAACATTTAATATTTCAAGGACAAGGACAAAATTACTTGTGAAAGACGGAGCTGAAGCTGTGGTTTTTGAAAAATTATATACAAGTGTTGTATACGACTGGGATTGTTCCTCTCTATTGAACCCAAAATTTGAATGTATCGTTAATTCCTAAAACATTGGCTTTGGTCGCGTGGGTAAAAATTCATTTAAACAAAAAAATGTTAAAAATTGCCCTAATATGAAAATAAAATTGAAAAATTTACCTTTTCCTTTGCAATTTTAATCGAAGCGTTCTAATTCACTTTCCTAGGAAAGATAATATAACTAAAATAGAATTGCGCCTCTGTGCTAAAACATAACCGCCGTTCATACCTCGTGGACCTCCGAAGACGACTCTCTTCCCACGAGCGTGTCATTTCATTCACATCAACACCCACTCTCGCAACCTAAATGGCACCACCATCGCCGCCACTACAACTTTGTCGAACTGGGTATGGCACGTTGTGCGCTGCTAAATCGTTTCTACAAATATACCGCATTAGTAAGCACTGATTCAAAATCGTTAAAATGCGTCAGCCTTCTTGAAAATCATAAACGCTTTTGCGCGACTAGAAATTCATTTTTTATGGGTTTTTAGGGAGGGAGGTCATGACTCCCTTGACCCTCACCTTGTATCCGCGTCTGGTCACAGGTAAGGTTGGGGGCCCAATGGGTAGAAGTGATGTGGTGTGTGAATAGGGNGGGGGGGGGGGGGAGAACGTGTAGCAGGGAAGGTGGATGCAACGTCAGCGATGTGTCACGCGCGGGCTCACGTGGGCGGCGACGATGAATGGGCGCGCGTCATGCCAGCGAATGCGTCTTGCGCCTAACGGCAAACGCACGAATGCGAGAGGGAGCGAGGACACACCAATTTCCTTATAGGTACCGTCGATCTAAATCCTTTATAAGCTAAACTAAAACGTAAACATTTTATCTATTATTAACATCGGAGTAAAATTCATATCTCTGGATCTTTTTACTACACTGATAAACTGGTCAATTAAATTTTTGTCAAATCCAAAATTTGTACAGCATTTTTTGTGAAATTCTTTGCTATAATCAGGAAAGCACTTATATTTAATAATAAATTACTTCTTCAAGTTTTGGGCATCAATACACAAAGGAATTTTACTACTATTATAGAGATTAAAAAAACTCTTTTATCACACTACACACCTGCAATAAAATACTACTAAACTAACTACTCAGATATAGCATGCAGCAATTAACTGTCAGATATAGCACGCAGCAATTAACTGTCACAACTATATAAACATTTTATAGCGACAGGAATTACCTATGGTTAGACAATAATTGAATAAGTTTGTTATGAAAAGGTAACATAAAACTTTTCAACTCAGACAAATATTTAAAACATGCTGCAGTACCTGCAACATCGAGGCAGGTGCGCTGGTCGGGGCCGAGGCGCCTCCCCTGTGGGCATCCGCACGTGAAGTCCGCCTTCTGCAGGTGGTCGAAGTTACAAAGGTGCGAGCAATTACCGTTGTCGAGCTGGCACGCGTCGCTAACCCCTGCAACAAGAAATGAAAGCAAATTTGATTTCGTTCCATACAATCCGCATCCAGAGCTTAAGGGAATACAATTCATAGATCGATCAAGACAAGAATGACAAAATATAAATTGGAAAAAGGTTTTCAAAAACTCCAGTATGAAGTTCATCAAAATTCGAAACAGGACTAATTTTAACACAGAATACAAATCCTTACTTTACATAAATTAATAATTATTGTTTACGTCAAAATATATAACTATAAATAAACTGCATCATAATGATAAAACAGAGAGGAAAAATGTATTTAAGCGTCCAATCATAATTTATTCGCTTAGTAACTACCCTTCTAGTAGTTATCTTAATAAAGTGTCAAGTTTCAATGATTTAGTTTTAACTACGAATAATTACACCGCAGGATGTATCAAAGAAATCGGGGTTACTCATCTATGCTTCATTCTACGAGGAAAACAAAATTGAAAAAGGTGATATCAAGATTTCTTCAGACAAATATGAAACAATCATTTCAATGAATGAAGATATGAAATGAATTGACAATCAAGTCCAATGAACGTTGAGAATACTCAGGTCAATAACTAAGAAATATTCATTACACGAAAGAGATTTACCCTTAAAAATTGTTTATAAGAGTTTTAGTAACACAAATTTTTAAAGAAAAAAATGCTACCGATCCTAATTTTCAGTTTTTAATGTAAACAAATGGAAAATTATATTCTATTGAATTGATTTCATATAATTTTATGATAAATAAGCTACTGTTGAATGACAATATAAATAAAAGAATCATAAAATTTTAATATTTAGAAAAGTAATAGGAACTCTGTAATGTATTAATAATTAAAAATGTATAGAGAATGTATTTGACAGTAGTCGTTATTAATTAAGTTCTATATTTTTTCCGACCATGTTAAAATTTTGCACCTCAACATTTCAAAACAAGAATAAAATTGTCGTGTACCTTTCATTATTAATATTTACTCCGTCTCTTTCTTTACATCCATAAACTCTCTCATTTCTGGTCCAGGAATACTGTTGCAGAGCAAGTATTCAACGCGCATAGGTTGTACAACTTTTTTCCCCTTTGGCATCGGCCTCTTGGCCACCTTGTACAAGCAAAACAAGGCTTTTCATCTCCATTGATCTATTCTTGTTCATTCTGTCGTATGCGCAGTTCGCCACCATTGTGGTGTTGCCCGTCCCTAGCTCCGAGACACGCACAACTTTTCTATCGTAGCATTCTCTTTATTTCGGTTATCTTTAGCACATACTCATGAAAAAATATCAAACTTCTCCTTGTTCTCAATTAAGGTCCATAACTTGTCCGTATTCAATGTGTCTAAATTACTTTATTTTTTTAAGATTAGCACGCTCTTGTGCATACATCTCCAGCCCCATAGTATATGCTGTGGTATTTCTGTATCTTTTCGACATACACTTTCACAGTTATCTTTTTTCCCAAATTTACATGGATACGTCATACAATCCCCATGTTCAGTTAGAAACTGCATCAATGGTGCAGACAGCGTAAACCATTTTTTACTTTTTGTCGCATATGTTACTTTAGGTACGTATCTGTATGTTCTTCGTCGTGTCGCACAAATATCCCACCTCTTCTGCTATCCTTCCAGAAGAGTTTTGGTTATTATTTTACGTGATTCCTTTAAATTGTCCATCTATATATTATTTGTTATTATATTCCCAGATGATTTCAATATATACCTATCTGTACAACTGTAGCACGCTCTATAAGACGTTCTCCGAACAGTTCGCGATTGTAGTGCAAAAATGTCAAAAAATCTAATTCATTAGAAACAATTATTTAGTTTTTTTACTATGAATAAAATAAAAATGAAACAAATGTACCTGTCCCTCCGTGAGCTTAGCGGTTCTCATGTGAAGAAGATAGCCGGAAAACACATGGATTATATGGTAAAGCAAATGGTATCTTCAACAATGTAAAACTATCCTACATGTAACTTCAGAAGTAATGTTCTCTCCCGTGATGAAAAATTTCACACCGATCATGGTTTCAAAAGAAATGCTTCATTTTTTTTTTTTTTCGTTTCATTGCGAGGTTTAGGCCACAGATTCTTCCACCTAAACATGAGTTGGGAGATGGAATTGCGAAAGAGAGATGGTGGGTAATCTGTCATAATATTAAGAATGTTACACTCTTACTCTGCCAAATTAGTAACATTAATGAACAAATTCTCAGTTGTTATCAAAGTGGATTTAAGAAGGTTATTAGAACTAAACACCCAAAATGGTTGCAAGAGAAGTCGCAGGTACTGAGATAGTATATGATACAAGCAAATTACAAACCATTAATACAGCTTACGTTCTGAACAGCTTACGTTTAGATATAATAGCTAAACGACGTAACCAATTTCTCTGATGTATAGAAATATGAAATATTTATATGATACAATTAATATATGATACAATTATATTGACATTTCTTCCTTCGTCACGGGAGATGAGCTAAAAATGGCCGTTTTTATTATTCATTAAAATTATATTAAAAAAATAATAGCTACTATAAAAGTTCTCGTTCATTAGATACCAGTACATTATTACCGGGGCACTAGGTTATGGTTTTGCTGCTTAAACTGACAAAGCAAATTCTCAGCACGTTCCAATAATGTATTTACGTTACATCTCCACGGCATTTAACACGACTTAGTATCAATACTCGGAAAGCTTCCGTGGCTTACGAACGCAAACACAGTCACGCAGTTGATGTAATATTAATCGCTGAATCATATAAGGAGTTCCGATTCATTGACATGTGACGATTGATGACATTCACAGATTTCATTTACAAGTAACGGATTATACGGTCAATTAAAACATGTCACGATTCATTATATTACAATCAAACCCTTCATGTTCTAATTCGTATTGCAGTTATTGACGTCTCTATCTACGGTCATAAATAAGAACATATTGAAGTGTAAGGGAATAATACGTTATTTCAATTTCTTATTCCCATCGAATAACCTAAGAGTAAGAAAGCTCCTTCTAGTAAATCACGTCACAGCAACGAGTCAAATAATGTTCAAACAGAGAAGACGGACAATTTAATTTTTGTGGTCTTTAGATTTTTAAGCATAGTTTCAACACTCAAACATTATTGTTTTACAACAACTTTAAGAAACCATTAAAATAATTTTACAACAACTTAAGAAACCACTAAAAATAAACTTTTTAAAGCGCCATAATGCATAAAAACTTGAAGCACAAAGATATGATTTCACCTTGGTGTGAGAAATAGTAGAAAAGAACTTAATATTGTTACTAATGACACTGTATTGCATTCTTGGGTGGAATCACGAAAACAAAACAACTTAAAGTTTAAGAAATTTGCTAATAAGTGTAACGTTTTGAAATATAATATTAAAAACTCCAAAAGACTTTAATCGCTTGCTCAAACTACACATGACTCTTTGCAAAACGTATTCAATTATAATCGTTCCAAAATTATGAGGTATCCGGAAGAAATTTCGGGTCACTCTAAGACGAAGAAATACTTACAGATAAATAAAGAAAAAGAATTTATCATTTCTTTCTTATTATAAATCAATTAATGTAAATGTGGGCTCCATTTTACATATTCCTTAAGTACCTTACATACAGATGTTTTATAAATTATTTATACAAGGAAATTTGTGTTACATGAATTCACTGGAAAACAAAAATATTGGAAGAAGAATTATTCGTAATATTGTATAATACTTTGATAAGCCAGAATGTGTTTATTTTCCCTAAAATCCATGCATCAGATCTTCGTCCGTGAAAGAACCAAGAAAGATTACATAGTAGTTGTCACTTGCAAGGTAATTCGAAGGACGAACTTTTGCCCAGGGGAAAGAAACTTCTAACTAATTGAACTCAGCGAAATAATTGGAGAGCTTTTAGTGGTTAATTTGTTGTTGTTTTTTTACAAGAGATGATACATCCGTTTAGTTATAACATCTTTATTATTTGTACTTGTTGAATGGCTAAGGACAAGCCAACCCCTTATCCACCATTTCATAAGAACGAATGAAGTTTATGATTCTGGAGATGAAGAAGAAAACTATTACAGTCGAGAAGAAAGCGAGCAATCCCACCACTACATTTCATTCTAGGAGAAAATTCTAGTTCGTGATAGAGCGCGGTAAACCAAAGCAATAAAACTCAAATTTAAGAGTAATATTCTGGTGACTAATTCTCGAGGTTTCCGTGCGACCTATTGTAACAAAGGTCGCTTCATGAAACTCCGCTTAAACTTTAGATAAGTTCTGTCACATTGATCATAGACTGTTCGTGATAGTATCTCTAAAGTACTGCGATATTGCGAGTTCAAGAACAAAGACACGGAGGATCACAATTTATACATAAATATTCTATCCGACATTTGGGATCCAAATCTGATGCTTTTACTGCGAGAAGCAATGAAGGCAAAATTAAACTTCTGAATTGAATGTCCTTCATTTACGCAGTTAAAACATCAGATTTCAGCTCCATCAAGCCCATTCCAGCTTTTCTTTGAAAAACTTAGGAAGTCGAAGAATACACCACAATACGGACTGGAGGGCAGAGACTGTGAAAAACGACTTGATGACATAGAGTAGAAGAATAATGATTTTTAAAATATTTAAAAGGAAGGTTCCGAGTGAGCTGTCTTTATACACTGGTAAATTTGATCACAATTATTTGGACGTTTATATAATTTTCATAAGTGTCCTGGCTTGAGTGAGTAGACGAAAATTTTGACATAGGACTCTACTATTGTTCGAAAATCAAGCATATGGGGAGAAGACACAAATATTTATAGGTCAAGACTACAGTAGATCACTCGATCTCCGTAAAAGCAATGCTACAAAAGACTATTAATAAGCTAAATTCAATTTCAAAGAAGTATGCACAGCTCAATTAAAAGTGAAACAAACAATGAAACATTTTTTTCTCTTTTTAACCCTTGTATGGTAAACTCTAGTACATTGAATTTTGTATTTGATAAACGGTTCAAATGAAATAGAATTCACAAACATTGTAATATTCCTCTGGTGGGATTTTACTAAGTTAACATTTTTAAGAGTTAATTTCACGCAACTCAGTTTAAACGATGCTAAATATTGAAGGTTTATCACTGTGACTATGAATCATTCCTTTAAGTTATGCGCTAAAAGAGCATTGGCGCTGCAAGTAAGCATACTTACGGGAGGTGAGTACGGAGTTGGGTTGCACCCTTAGGTCCTCTGGTAAGTCGCCACGTGCGGCTGCAGCCTGGAGGCGCTGGCGCAATACATCGGCCGACGCCAGCGGCGGCCGAGCGCCAACCACGCCCTCCTTGGTGCGCCACGCCACGCGGAACACTGCCACCACGCTGCCTTCCCTGCGCACATTAGTGCAAGGTTTGGATTCACTCGACATTTAACATATATTTAACACAGTTCACTACTCAAAAGTCTACTTCGTACAAAATATAAACCAAGCAATACAGGACTTTGTGTGTGAAGGGGGGGGGCATCTAAATCCGAGGGGTTACAAAATTTGTGCAAAATCATGCAATTCTGAGGTACTTTATGATTCCGCAAATAAACATTTTTCTACCCAATGCGAATAATAGGCATGGTACCAAACATTTATACAATCATTTGGGGGAGAGAACTTGATCTCCGGAAGCTAATCCCCCTAAACCCGCCACTGAAGACTAGAACTCTTTTTAATGTTCTTTGACCGTTTTTTGTGTCCAACATAACATTATTCGAACCTTGCAATAGTTTCTCTCAAAATGAAAAATATATATTTTTTCTATTTTAAAATATCGTAACAAATAAAGCATCTGCCACACGGATAAATTAGAAATGAAGGAAATTTTGAGCGCATAATCTTACAAGTGAAATTATATTTTACTTGTAATGGCAAAGAAATGTATCAATAAAATGTTTTTGTAAAATAATATTTATTTAAAAACATATCTGATTTTTGTTAAATATCATCCGCTACGAAGATCAATGACGAAACGTTCAGCTTGACTTGCACTGGAATAGTCCTCACTCCATTCCCAACTCGAGGTTCACGCGAACACGAGGACGCCGCAGTCACGAACAACCCTGGAGATAGGATGGGAGATTTCCCTTCGCGCAAGATCCGGACACTTCGCTTCACGAGTATACGCTTCCACTAGGTGTCTAGACTTAGAGCAAAGAGCGTTGCTGAAAGGTGTCTGGAACAACTCCCTAGCCAATACAGCTTGCTCAAAAATGAGTACCGGATCATTCCCAGGAGGTCGGAAGAGGATTATGAGTGCATCTATTCCCTGTGCCAAACAGTCGCGGAGCCTTGAACACCGCGGGCTCTATGACCGCACTTGGTGCATAGACTTTTGCTTGGTATCAGCATTTCTTAATTGGGACCAAACTTTAAGTTCGTGTGGAAGTAAAGTTGATGGTTATTTAACTTCACTTAAAAAAAGACTGTTAGTACTTTAATTAGCCTAATTTCGTAATATTTCTTTTGAAATTCTGGTATAGTGAAATTGACATAGGAAGCTTTGAGGGGTTAAAACTGAAAGAGCAGAATTTAATGTATATTTTTTGTTTACGAATGGCTTACTGATGGATACAACAGACGGCATCTCAGGATATACTCCCGGTATCTCAAAAGAAGCCAGAATTGAATATGTAATCGTGCAGTGCCTTACACCTCACTTTCTCTGAGATTATATATAAGAACTCTCTCAGTCGTCTTGTTGGACCATTTTCTCAGGCAATGCGATCGTATCAACTACCGTATCACCTTGTACATCCCCCCCCCCCCTTCTCACTCTCTCAGTACTCAGGGTCACGTGCAATTTAAGAGACCTCGAATGCCCCACATCGGAGAATAAACATCAAATATTCTTGTCATAAAATAAAAAAGTAATTAAGATAATAAAAGTCGAATGGACGTGAATTACGGTTCTTCCACGGACATGATTCATTCTCTGAATGTCACGTAAATAATGAGGTCGATGACAAAATGAAATTGTCTGAGACAAACACCAATTCCCAATTACGTCTACATGACTCAGAAATTACTCTGCTTAAGGACGTTGAATAATAGTGAGTGACTAATGTTAGGAGTAATATATCATTACTAATAAAGGTGCGTTCTCATGTGTGTGCGAGTAATGTGAACGCTATTATAAGTAGCTGGAGGCTGGAATGGCATCACCTGGTGTCGATTAAATAAAGAGGTTCGGGATGAGAGACTGGAAGAGAACCAATACAAATGGGGGCTGAAGTAGAGTGGATTAACTACAAACGAGCAAAAATTAAAGTCTGAAGTTACCAATGAGCACAAACACGAGAACGAATGCGGACGCAGCAAGTATTTATCGCGATTCTTCGACGCAAAAATAGAAAATAAAAGATAAATTTAAATGTAAAATAATTGGTTCTTGTAAAATATAAAAGTTAACCTTTAAAATTTTCAGGAACAATTTTCAAAGTACCGATCAATAAATGAAGTTTAGGTAACGTATCATACGCCTAGTCACTCGAGAGACCAAGACGAATTTACTAGACATACACTCTGATGAACAATTCAGACTTAAGTGTGATATTAAAAATAAGACACTCGAAAAACAATGAACCCCTTTCCGCAAACATATCAAAATGTAAGTAGATAAAATTGATTTGATGTTTTGATGAAATCCAGAATGTCAGCGTGATTGCGCAGTTGCAACAGGAATGGATAATGCGGCTTAAAAGCCAACTGAAATAAATACAGTTTCCATCATTTTGACGATTTGAGAAATAATATTTATTAAAATTTTTAATGTAAAATGAAACGAGATGTATTTAAGCATGTTTACGCGTGGTGGTATACTATTTTAAGAAATACGAAATACTCGTATCATTACCAAAAGATATTCTTACCCAAGAAATACGAAATACTCATATCTCTACCAAAAGATAACGAATTCACAAACTTAAAGAAATGGCATAAATGATGTTTCGATATGATATATTTTACATACTACCTGTAGATTCGTGCTAGTTTCTTCCATTGTTTCCAGCGAATCAGCAAATGAAGAGGGCCAAGAGAAAGGAGTTTATGAATTCAATTTCCTAGTTTATGAACCTTAGCTCCTTTTCCCTTGTCTATAGGGGTCGGAGATGAGGATGATAAGAAGCCTCTTTTTGATAGGGGGGGGGGGAATTACAAGGGTGTCGGATGTCCTTCCTGGCACACCTCCCCGAAGCGGGTGATGAATGAATGATGATGAATGAGGGTGAATGATGATGAGTGAATGTTGTGGTGGAATGATACTCAGGGGAAACGGTATGATTCAATTTCCCCGGTTCTCTTAAATAATTTACTACCGAAATATATTAACCCTCTGGACTGAAGGGTTAAAAAATATGCTACTTTAACAATTACAGGAATAATTTTCTGGCATTGAATAATAGTTTCTTCCTTCAGAAATTGTCAATTTCTATATCTCAGACTCCATTATATTTCCTGAAAAAAGATTCTCGGGAAAAGAGCTGTTACTAACACTATTGTATCATTATCTCCGATCTACGCCATTCACTTTCAAGATCGGTTTGCCAGCCGGTACATAAACAAAAAGAGCAATATGAAGTAAGTAGATGAAATATTGTTAGCTCCTTGAGTAAATACGAAGCACTTTGAACTGAATGACAAGTGACAAGTCTTTCCTGATCGGAATATGTACATCATCAAACCAAATCCAAATTAATGGACGAAGTCAAACGAACAAAAGGCTAAGAAAATAAACAATGAAGAAATCATTTTGCTATGAAATTTTAAACTTAAATCAATCTATCAGATGTTTCATGTAGTAATTTACAAGAATAAATGAGAGAAACACGCTTAATAGTTGGGTATCGGAATGTAAAGAATTTTTAAAAGTTCAAGTACGTTTAAAAAATAATAATTATGATTGTCTCGAACATTAAAATACCTCAGAACTACATTCATAAATATAAGTAAGCATAAGTAGAAAAGTATGTGTGTTTTACATATACTCTATCACTACTACACAAAGGTTTAAGGAACATTTTTATAGTTATTTTATTAAATAGGCGATGTTAAAAATAGACAGAAAATTTCGACGTAGTAACAAAGATTGTAATAAATGAATTCAAACGATAAGTTGGGTAACGAAATTTCTAAGTTACGTTTCAAGTATTTTTCCAAGCAATATCCAAACTACTATATGAAAATAAGTTTGTTTAAACAGCGAAAAATAAATTGCAGCACCAAAAATTATAGAACGCGAGCTCCATCAATATTCTTGATTAGTTATTCAGTGTATTTGAGTTCAACGTCTTCTTCCTATAGAATTTATTCTCCTATTATAATCAACGAAGGTTTCTAATATGACATACGTGAAATGCACGAATATATAATTTATTAAATACTTCTAGTAAAAAGGAGAAAATTTATATTACAGATTTTTGTCATAGAGTTTTTTACAGTGATAATTAAAAAGTCAATATTTCTTTTACATACAGTATTGCCGCACAAAATAATCTCATTACCCATTTGTTCAGAGGGGAATTCCAATCTAGAATGACGATATTACCGAATGATCTGATGCTCTAACAAATACCTGTCCTCCTAAAGTTGCCATTCCCATCTTTCCCCATTGCACGTCCCAATACACGCTTATGGTTATTCTATCCAAATACCACATACGATGTCCAAGATATATGAGAGACATTGACAGTTTTTAAACAATAAGAAAATTGGCTTTTAATCATACCTATTATTGAGACAAAAATACCTGATTGTGAACTATTTTTGTAGTAAGTGAATATTTATTATTAATTTCAATAACTGTGACGCTATCTATTCTCACACATTGTTAAGACCATTTCAGAAGTTGCTGGGTACTTCTAAATAATCTCGTGGTTTTCTAGCGGGTTTTTAAACTGGTCGTCAATTACGTTTGTTTCATAATAACATGCTCTGCCACTGACTCGATGATAGTCTACGCTCGTAGTCCCCTGTTTTCAAATAATCCACACATGCAGGGGACGATGGGAGAACGTTCATGCTAGGCTACATCCAAACAATATTCAGGCGCATGTACTCGGGGCTAGTTTCAACGCAGCTTCACGACACCACTAGCGTACTAGCCGGCTAGAAGCTGTTTTCACGGGGCTTTTCGAAGAGTCATTGACCGGTCAAATCTACGAGTAAAAGCCTACTAGCGCGAATGATGGGGTTTAACGAATCGAAGAACAACGCGACAAAAACAGCGCGTCAATTACACTGTCCTTTAGCCATGTACATATTGATTTCAAAATTAAAATTTCGCACAAATATGACCAAGAAGTCATCGATGCCTACCGTGAAAATAAAATTCAATTATTTTCTATAGTATTGCTGTAATAAAACATTAAACGTGAAAAGACATCCTATGGAGGTGTAAGCCGTACAAGACCAGCATATTGCAAGAATAATATTATTTAAAGATTGTGGTAATATAAATGACTAAATGGATCTAAACAATTGTTGAACCGAAAGAAAAGAAGGATCTTTCGAAATCACGAATAACATTTTCACATTTGTGATTCTGATTTTTAAGAAATAACGTTTTAACGTTGAGTATGTTGTTATTGAGAAAGTCTTGACGCGATAATTTCTTTATTCTGAAGTTATTATGCGGCAAAAGCAGTATAGATAACTGTCATGCTTGTCACAAATTCAATATACGAAAGAACAGTCCTCGAATTGACTAGCCTTACTGAGCAATTCAGAAAGTTATTGAACGCTAACTGCAGCAAAACGCGGTGAAATTATTGCGCAGTAACCAATAGTCGACAGAAGAGTGCCGTTCAGTTATACTACAGATCATTTCTCATGTGCCTAGTTCTAGTTTAAAGAGTAATATTATGACGTTGCAGTTCGTAAAAGTTAATTATTCTATTAGTATTGGAATGACTGCTTAATTTAAACCACATAAATGACACTTTCAAATGATATAAATGGATATGTTTGAACAGCGTCTGACATGTTCATAATACCTTTATCTACTCGACAAAGAAGGTGTATGGAACGATTCCTAAAATTTGAAGAACGCAAATAAAACAAACAAACGGTTTGAAACTAATAAAAAAAATAGGCTGTCTTAATCACATTAACTTTGGTCTTAATCACATTAATTTTGTTTTAAAATTGTGGGATTTTTCGTCTGAGACGTCTCTTCTATATTTAGCGCAGAACTTTCTTAACTGAAGATACAACTATCAAAAACACAACGTAAATGTTTTACAAAAATTTCAACGGATTGTGTTTGATCTTATAAGTTTTTTATAGAGAGTTCAATAATTGATTCCTCGCGAAGAAACCAAACGTTCAATGCATATGTGTTTACTTACGTTTTCTTTTTAAAAAATCTAAGATTTTTTACGAAAGTCCGGAATTGAACATTTTTTGAGAAATCTGAGCTACTTTTTGAATCTTAATTACAGTAATAAAAATTATAAAAAATTCTTTTGATGACTTAAGTGCATGTTAACTATTGTTTAATAATGGAGATTCAATGACTCTATCCATGGATCCAATCGGGTTAAGCAAAAGATTCCCAAGTTACGAAATATGAAATCTGCTTCAACACTAGGTGTCGAAAGTAAACATGAAGGTTACCTTCGGTGCTGTATTAAAGGAAATCAGAGAAACTGAAATTACGAGAATGAAGAAAGGTATTAGAGAAACGTGTTTGGGAAAAGTGCGGAGGGAGATCATAAATGTCAAGAGGGCCATCTAAGAGCGTGGATTCAATTCGACGATTATATAACGCGGCCTGATGAAAGAGTTCTCAGCGGAACTCAGAGAGCTGGAAACTTCAAAGCACTGATCGAGAGAAAACCCGATTTCTTATGTTACTCGCGGGTTCGTTTTTTATACACAATGTGATATTTAAAAGACTTTTAGAGTATCAACCGAAAGATTGGTTGAACTTTGCCATGGCGACAACGTTGCATTTTGTACCACCGATAATAGACGAAAAACACGTGATTCTATTCGAGGAAGCCGTTTACGAGTAGAATATAAATCCCACTAAGATTATTTTGCCGAAGAAAATCGTGTGTATTACGTAAGTAACTCTTTTTGTCTCATTCCCGAAACTTAAAATTAAGAAAGAATTCCATTCTTCTGTGAACAATAGAGACAACTTCAGCTTATATAACATTCAGACCATTCAACATTTCTTTCGAAATATTATCTTATGAAGGAAACCTTATTTGAGGATATGTTATGATGAAACTCCAAATCCATTAAGGATAAGGAAACTGAATATTGTTCGAAATAGACTATCTATCTATTCATCTCACTAGCATATCAAGACGTCAACCTATATTGAATCAAACATTAAAATTCTACATTCTTTACATACCTAATTAACAAGTATTTCTAATTAACAAGTATTCATCCTGGCCCGGGTTTGTACTGTTTTTTTTACAATAAATTTATTATTATTATTATTTATGAGAAAACGTTCATGAAGATACATGAAAATATTGTTCGGGTGGTCTATTGGTAAAAGATAGTATTTCTTTCTCAGTAACGTGAATATTATAAAGAAGACATAATTACATCAACGAGAAATCTCCTAGATACTAAATAATTATTGTTTGACACGTACGAAAATACTTTAGACGCTAACCTACAAAATAAAAGCTGATATTTCTTACAAACTGATGTTTTATTTTCATATGAAATGGTTAGAATGCTAAATGCAGAACAACTTCACACCCGAAATATAGTATAATTGGAGATTGTAATGGAGAATTGTTCTCCATTACAATACTACATAAATAACTTCAAAAAGAAAATTAGTTCAAAAAGAAAAGAAAAATTCTCATTATGTGCGTTTGGCTAATGGGTTGCAAATTTTAAATTAATGATTCAGAACTAAGGTTAAATTTATTAAGTTATTTTGAGAATGTGTTGCCATTATGGATTGTGTTGCTGGATGTTGTATTTTTATTTTTTACAAATTAAAAGAAAAAAATCGCAATATGATTCACAATTCATAAAGTACGCGATGTTTTATATTGACAGTATCCTTCATATATTATTCTTGTTTTTGAACTCAATCTTTAGTCCTGAAAATGATATTATGCATTGTAAACGTTCAATTTTTTTATTATTATTCAAAGGAATTTAAAGGAAATTATGATTAATTCATGTTGCGTTATTTAATTCCATTCATTTCTTCCGCTTACTCTTTATAAAAGTAACCCTACTCAATTCCAAACCCGTGTCTGATGCGTTCGTGGAGTTTCATTCATAACGCCTCGTGGAATCCTAAGGCGTCCTCGAGATTCGTCGCTTGACGACCTTTCCAAGCATCCACCTCTCATCGTACGTGAGAAGCGCGGTGAAGGCGCCACCGTCGGAAAGGTCAACTTGAGCCCCCACCCCCTCTCTCTCCTTCTCCTCAACTTTCCGCTTCCACATGAGCGCGATTTTTTTTTTTTTTT
>NNCF01129835.1:90351-128324 GCA_002313205.1 Laupala kohalensis | reverse complement strand
ACATGAGCGATTTTTTTTTTTTTTAATATTTCCTAGGGATATCTCGTAATATTTACTTCATAAAAAACATATCCGCTTCCATTAATCAAATACACGCAACAAGCTAATTGTTCAGTAGGAATGACAATTAAACACAAATCGTGTTTTTGTTCGACTTTTCCAATTCAAGTACCAAATTCAAAACTTTAATCTGTACTTATAACAGGAATTAATTTGTAATGGAATGACAAAAAATTTGTTTGCAAATTATCAGAAGCTTTTAAATATTTCATCGTGAGTACCAAAAATTTCTCACACTGATTTAGGTAACTTCAGTCATGTATTCCAATGCTCCCCAGTCTGTGTACTTTGAATTCTTGAAATACTTTAACACTTCAGAGGTTCAGTTCACATTCAGGGAATAAAACATGAAAGTAAGAATAGCAGGGTAGAAAAATGATACGTGTTCGTGTCGGTGAAATCAGCATCTTGTTTATCACTTCATCAGGAAGACTTAGCTGTGAATCACGAGAAACGGCGCTTTGGCGGAATAGGAGGCTGAGTAGCGAACGAATCACGTGGGAGCGTACGGTAGACCTGTTCCTCTCGCTCACCGCCCGCAATTGCCAACACGTTGCTCCCACCACACAGTTGTTCCTAATTAAATTTTCTTTGTTACAATAGGACGTCTATACAAATCTGAGATGAATTTTTTTTCGAATATTGAGCATCAGTTCTAAACATATTCCTTGTTTCTCGTTATAAAAAAACACGCTCCATTTCACAATTTTTACTCCAATTATAAAACAAGTTAGTTTTTTAATTCAATGAAAAACTTATGATTTATATTTCATACGGATTTATTTAACAATACAAATCTTTCGGAAATTTTTCCTTTTCTTTTTAGATGAGTGCGTTTCACATGAATACATTAAATATGCATTTTAAAATAAATAAATAATTTTCAAATTCATAATTAATTGCC
The DNA here is from genome assembly GCA_002313205.1 of Laupala kohalensis. Classification (NCBI taxonomy): domain Eukaryota; kingdom Metazoa; phylum Arthropoda; class Insecta; order Orthoptera; family Trigonidiidae; genus Laupala; species Laupala kohalensis. Next base: position 127,360 of record NNCF01129835.1, on the reverse strand, counting down.
AAATTAACGGAAGAATATGTGCAAAGCAATGGAAATAATAATGGCTTCCAATATAATTGAAAATTGTTTTATGTCCTTTAATGTCTTACTTTGAGTGTTTTGATGAAGTTAGGTTACAATAAAAATTCATGAGGTGACATAAGTTATTCTGATTTCAATTAAACTGTTTATGAAATACACCCACGTTTATGCTGATATATCTTAATACGTCGTTCAGATTTCTTCAAACTACCGAAGTTATTAACAATTATTAATATAATTCCATAATGTACTGTTTCTAAGTCTCGAATTTACACAGCATAATTTACTTATGCAATTTTGGAAAAGTATTTAAATTATTTCGCTTTTCTCTTAAGTATTTAGCCTCAATAATTATTCAGTATGACCACTGCCGTTCGTCTGCCCACGTGCGCGTAAAGCCGCCACGTCGCGTCGTTGGCACACACTCGATATCCGGAAATTGGCGAACAGACCTGGAAGTACCGTTGACAGATGAAGTGATAGAGCCACGGAGGAAGAATCCTGAATACCAATGAAGCGCACTATGCAAATTTCACTACCACACTACCACTAAAAATTGTTGATCACCATCAAAAGCTCACTAGATCACCTCTGATTTTATACACATAGGTAGAACTGTTACAGTTTTTTTTTATTTCTTCAGTTTGTCAGTTTTTTCGGTAGCGAATACACAAGTTTATAGAGTAAATCATTTGAAATGAAATAATAACGAAGGAAATCATATTTTTGAACTTCACGGCAAGTTGCATTTTTTATAGTTTTCATTATATTTCACGACAATGACATTGTGATTAATCTGCCGGTGCATTGATTTCTACGAACAAACGAAGGTTTGTCCTACCTTAAAGGATGGAGGAATGCAACGTTTAATTCTCATTCTTTATTACTATTAAAATAGAATTAGCTTTAAATAACTGTTAGACACTGGAACGAGTGTTCATTATGTCGAGATGGTACGTGCGAACGAGAAAAAACTTGTTTAATATTCATAAATAAAATTATTTATTTATTTGCTATGTTTGCAGTGTACAATATGTAGTAATATCTAAGCGACCTATCTTCCCTCAGATGAAAATTATTTAAGCAATTTTTTTAAATTTATTGTCATCGTTAATATAGTCAATATCATTCGATAGTGAGCTTTTCCATTTCCGATCTCAAAAAGAGGATTCAACAAATTTATTTTCCTGTTTACATTTACATGCACTTCAATTCATATTGTCACAAAGGTAGTTTTGAATCGGTCAAATATTGTGCAAATTTATCTAATCGTATTGTATCATTCGTTTGTCTTTTACAGTCTCAGAACACTTTAATGAGTTGAATACTCAAGCGTAAGGTAGTTGTCTCAATGCACTAATTTAATCATTTGCACTAAGCAATTAAAAAACCACTAAAACATTTTGTCCAGAAAAAAAATATTATTTTTCTATGCTTTTATATCACTGTGATTTTTCTCGATATTTATCAAGCTCTTTCAAGAATCCATTGTTAATCGTTCCAATTGTAGGATATGCAAAACGTCTATATTACGTAAAAGTGTGTATATTAATATTCAATGCCCCAGTCAATAATGTCAAATTTTGAACATTAGGGTACATGACCCGTTTTTTTTAATTGAGTGTTTTTCATTCTTTCTTCGGTCATATCTGAGTTATCTTCAGTCTTACCACAGAAAAACGGTAGACGATGCCAATATAGAACAGGACCATTATCTACTAACGAAGCATTTTCGTTATACCATTCCTGAAGGTCATCAATAACCGAACATTTTCGGGGTGTATATATTAATTGTACTTATGGAACTGTACTCCCGTTTCCCCAGTCTTTCATTCTACCACAACATTCACTCATAATTACTTCACCTCATTTTCATGTCATTCTTGTCATACCCGTCACATATCATCCCCTTCAACTTATTCACACATCACCCTTGTCATTCCCGTCATTAGGAGGAGATTAGAAGGACATCACCCGCGTTGACATCTTGGTTCTAGTAAGCCACTGGTAGAGTACACGCTTGTGCAGTCTCCATCAAAATGCCGAATCAATACACACATTCAGTCTCACGTATGTAAAATTCGCTCATCTCGCGTCAAATCCCGAGTAAAAAGTTGCACTGAGCGCAAGAGGAGAAGCAGGTCGTGCGTGGGCGCCTCGCACAAGCGCCTCCGGCGAAGGGTGGCGCGCAGGCACTCAAGAATCCTGTCTGCATGGCCTCTGACCCTCTTCGCTTCTTCGCCTGCCCATCGCGGCCATGCTTCTGCGCTCCAACTCATAGGAAACTCCGCCAGCGGTCACAACGAAGAGAGTATGAATTGTAACCAATAGCCAACTTTGAATCTTTTCCGTCCGAATGTATCGAAAGATAAATGTATCAATGTACCAATCATACATTTCCCTTAAAAAGTTTCCTTAGTGTAAAAATTAAGGTTTTTTAATGAGAAAGGTAAAAATTGCTCAATAACATGAAAGATTTCATTATATTCGAAAATATATTAATGGGAAAAATGTTTCCTCTAAAAAAATTAAATATCAGGAAAGGAATGTGATGGAGTCCCTTGGGCAAAACTCATAAGAAAGTGACGGATCAGTTGACAATAAAATACTTAATGAATGACCCTGTGGCAAATCTTTACCTACCTATTCCTATCAAAGAGAAACTTTTCGTGAAATAAAGACCGCCATTTTCGTATTTGATTTTATAATCGAAATGAAGCTTTTTTGGATAAAGAAATACATCTTCTACATGCCTGCCAGCGGAGACGTATTCAGTGCATTTACAAGAGATCATCTCTTAGAGTCAAAATAACAGTTATTTACCGAATCAATTTTGAGCGTGTAATCTCAAGATGATCATACATATTCCATACTAAATTGAAAAAACCTCCCAGTAAGCACCATCTTACAATTAACACTACTTTGACTAAAATAACACATTGGAAATAATTGTATCCTTAACGACTTACGTTTGAGAGAGTAGTTTGCTTTCGAGTCGTAGTGAAATGCTTTTACTAGAGACATAAAATTTATCCAAAACGTTTTAAGTCTTCAAGCATTGGATTTGTCTGTGACCATGTATCAGCCAATTTCATAACGAGTTAAAGAAACTATATACGAACTCTAATAACATATTTCTCAACAGTAAAAACAAGACAGTGAATACAAACAAGAATTGTCGGTGTACAAATAAATTCATCCATTTCAAAATAACACAGTAAGAAAGCACTAGCATGCAAATCGCACAATATAGGGTTCATCAATACTAGAGAGAAAAGCTGACGGTAAAGGGGGAAAATTCTATTCTTTAGTTGAAGAAATAAACAAACGCGTACCGTATTTGAAATCAGGAACAAAATGGTCAAGAATTCAAATTAAGCTATTAAAAAAATCTGCTTAGTTGTAAAACTTCCACTTCTACAATCTTCAGCTCTAAGCTTACAATGATCAGAATAGAGTTTATTCTCTACAGAATTTAAGAGACAATTCGCGTGAGGGTGAAGTATGGGTATTCAGAAATTGTCAAAATATATCACAACACTTGTACTTTAAAAATGAGTCACCATAGTACTCTTACGAGAACGGAAACCATGAACGTTATAATATAAGAGAAGGAAGAATATACATTAAATTTCTCGCAGTGGGTTTGGCCAGTTTTACTTCTAAGCGCATGAAATGATTGGTAGCATATACTTACTCGAATCCCATGACCCGTAATTTAAGCTGGTGCGATCCATATTCACGCGTTGAGAGGTCGAAAATTGCATTCATCAGCGCTTTCTCCAGTTCAGACGCAAGGGCGCGCGCGGACGTCGAATTAGGGTCCGCCAGGGAAGGATCCCACGCGCGCGACATCTTCAGGCGCCCTTCCAGTACATCACTCACTGCAACATACAGACATTCACAATATATAAGTCTCGTATTTCACACATGGAGAACTGAAAAAAAGATATCTCAGACATGTTACGAGCTGCTCAAAAGAAAGAGTCGTCAACGTTGAAATGGTTAACAGTAAATGCTAGACGATCAAAACGACGGCAATTCCAAACAATATGATAAAGGTTTTATACCCCACAGATTCAAAGAGAGGAAGAAGGATTCTTCTAATTTGTTTCTAATGACTGATGGTATAAATGGATTTTTAGTTTACTATTTTACCTTTAGACCAAGGATGTTAATTTTTAAAAAGAAAGTTTTTGGAAAAAGAGAAAAACTATTTTTTTAGCTTTTTACAGGTATTTTCGGAGATATATACAAATATTATACATATAAATAATTGAAGTTTTTTTCTATAATCGCATAATTATTTCACACAGTCAATTACTGCCCTCGCATTAATATGTTTCCGTCGTATTAAATGTTCTTCTGATGCACTCTCTCTTGAATTTCGCAGCAATTCGGGTGGACAGACACCAACACTGTATCTCCTAACGAATGCGAAAGGAATTTTATATTTCTCTTTATTTTTATACATGAAGGTAGCATAGAAATTCCATTCAACTTTCACTTATTTACAAAAGATATAAATATAATAAATTATAGTATAAATAGCCGACCTGGCCGGGCTTCGCATCACAGTTTTTGTTGTTAAGATCTATTTATAAAATAACTATATTGTAAGATTTAGCTAGAATTCGCAAAAATACATTTCACATTTTTAAATGAATTTTATTACATCGTTTCTTAGAGAACTTTTACAATACAAAAGGAACATCACCTAAAAATTTCAATTTCGTATTTAATAGTTTTCTGTCTGAGATCATGAATCCATCAGTCAAGAAAAAGCATAAAATATTTTCATCCCTTTTCTCTCAAAAATAAGTGAAACAGAAAAAAATGGATTTTAGATATTTGTTTTATCAATGTTTGTATTAAAAAAACCGAGACGATGCGTCAATTAGTTCGTGCGAGTTATTAGTGCTATAGAATATACCATTGTCGTTAGCACGAACAACAACAAAACTAAAACATCTCTACTCCTTTGCTACCGTAAAAATGAAATATCGATATAAAAGCAACATCTCGTCAAAATGTCAAGTTCCTATCTCTTAATAGTGTTTTTCTAGGTGTGGATGAATACGCTAAAAGTCTCACGCTCAAAACGACGCCACCTATATCAGTATATAAAATTATTAATGTTACAAATATAACAAATATTATGAATATAATGTAGAAGTAATAAAATTAGAATTCTTTGTCAAGTCTAAGTGCGATTAAACAAATTCATGTTGATGTTGAAAGGAGAATTCATAAGCAGGGACGTGATGTTAATTTAGGAATCATGAGACCCTCTTTGCTTTAATAGATATTTGTTGGGTTTAAGAGCTAAATCTCCGTGATTATTCGTACTTTGGCTGTTAGAAATACATTTGCAAATATAATAGAACTCGCACTCAATCTTGTATACTTTCATATTATGTTCCTATTTTTATTATTGTCATTTTATGTACATTTATATTTTTCAGTGTATGTTACTGACGATAGCTGCTATGCAGCCGAAAAAGCTTTATACCAATAAAACAATGAGAAACATAGAAACGCCTTTCAATTTATCATTCCATAATATAACTCATTATATTCGACTCTACCATAAAATGATTTCTTAAATTCCATTATTTTGTAATGTATTATACCCTTTTACTATCATCCCCGGTACATGGTAGTTGTTGGTAACATGTCGGCTGGCCAAGGGAAGCAATCTCTGTATTTTCACCACCACAAAAGTCCTTTGGAGTGAATGTACAGAATACAATTTTTATGCTCTCCCTAAAATTTCCCATGCGAATGTAGTTTATTCATTACCGAAAAAAAAAAAGATTCATACTATCAAACAGAACAGCTGAATATAACGGTCTTGGGCTTAGAGTGGTAAAAGATAACGAGTCAGAGGATTCGAAAGATGAATTTGGAGGATGGAGAGGTATTTGTCTGTAATTACTATCCTAACCAATAGATAGGGTCGACGTATACTAGAAATACAAGTGATCGATTATGAGTACCCTAGGATTCTATTCAGGAGTTGATTCATAGAAAAATGATTATAAATAGTTCATTAAAGTCCGTATCTCCTAATCCCTAGTAGTAGTCCGTACTGTTGAACTGAAAATTTGTTTGAAGTAATAATATGTATTCTAATTATCTACAAAATTACAGCTCTATTTCAAACCATCAATATCTCAAGATATCACACAATGTCTAAACCAAAGACTACTTTACACCAAGTTCGAAAATTAAAAAATAATGTATTTGTTGTATCTTCATTAATATTTATCCTGTTTTTGCAACTCTTCCACAAACATTAATTCGGCGATTTCTCTGACATATTTAAATTAATTAACCATTTTCTAAGTATATTTCTTGAACTTTTAATACACCCCCTAGTTTGGCCTCAGTACTACTGCCAACTTTTGTCATTTCAATTTCAGGAGGCCTTGTCATTTATTTCTCTTCTGTTTGGGCGCCACTTGCGTGATACTTCCGTTAATCACGAACGAAATAACACGAACATGTTTGTAAGTGAGATGAATTCTTAGGTGAACTATTAACAAACTCAACCTAAGATAATACGTAGAATAGTTCCGTGCATGAAAATTCACAATACTTTTTGCAACTGAAGATTCGTTGGATAGTATGCATGATACCAAGTAAAGAAACATTGTTCATCTCGCTTACTTTATCAAAAACTTGAAAACGATACATTTTCTTGAACTGACACGTTGCTGCAACCTAGGGGATCCTTGGCGACCCCTCATGGTAAGCAACTATTAAATTTTGCTTGTTCTAACGCTTCTACAAGGCCGAAGTAAAAATAATGTGAAATATTTTCAAAATAAAAAACATGGAAGTAAATTTCGGAGGGAGACTTTCATGAGGGAACTAGTAAATTATGTAATATGTACGTAGTGGTTCTACGTTGCACCACTTTCCCAGGTTCCCGATGTCTGAAAATACCAAGCGCGTTATGCCACCCTAGTCCTATGCCTAATGTGAATGCGTCGTACTCACCATACGCTTGTTTGTCCGTGGCCGGTGCGATGGTTCCTGTGATTCCGGGTGATGACTCGTGCTCCTCCTGTGCTCCTTGCTCCGCCGTCAGCGGCGCCTCCGCTCCGAGGATGACTCCGGTGCCCGCAAGCACCGCGACGAGCACAGCGGCAGCGACCAGCGCCAGTCCCACGCCCCAACACGCGGCGCGCCTCCAGGGCTGCGAGCGACGCTTGTCTTTCGTCACGTACAGCTTCTCACCCCTGCACAGCAGCCACGCCAACAACGCGTTCAGTCAATCAGTCAATCAACACAAACAACAAACACATGATCATTGTAACATCATCTCCTACTGTCCTCACTCTACATAATCATCCAGGTACCACTATCATAACATCAGTTTTGTTTCATTGTTGTTGTTATTATTATTACTATCATTTTTATTATCATTTTTTTATTCACTCTTCACGGCTTAAGGTGATGTAGTCGATTTCGAAATCCATTCAAGGTTGTGTCGAGCTTCCTATGAAATGGGTCCGAGAGATAAGACCTTTCGCAGAATGTAGATAGATCCCAATAGTGATTATCAGTGAACAACATGTGATCTTGCACTTTCAGTCTTAATATTCTGTCACGCACAGTAAAACACATAGGAGACACTCCGAAGAATCGGTTCATTATCTCCGTCACTGATGAAGGCAGAAGTCGAAAGTGATTCTTCACATATAAGTGTATTTTATGTGTTTTATTTTCTATTTTGTCATTAACTTTAAAACTTTATAATTTAAAGAAGATAGGAGTGTCGGTTTATTTTCCGTAATCTTCCCAAAACTGTACTGTTTATGCCAATAGTGATTAATGAACAACTAAAGTGTTCAGCTCGAAACGTTGGTATATACATGATTAATTTTATCTCAATTATTTAACTGACTTCATCTTAAGAACCTATTCTCGATATTAAATCTCTTGTTTTACATGAAAGTAGGCACAGAAATGTGAAAACTAATGATCTGTTTAGCATATTGTTAGAAGTAACCTAACCCTTAGCTGGAGTAAAAAAGAATCATTCCTTGTGACAGAGAGCACACGCTAGGAGTCATATCAGAAGAAATAAATCAAGCTGAGAAAAAAGAATTGAGAATATTCAATTCATTCTTGTTTATTTTCTCACATTTTACCTAATGGATTTCAATCAAACTAGGTGAAATTTATGAGGATGTACCAACAATGAACGGAATATTATCAAATTAGTTTTTGATCCTCAGGTTAACACTTGAACCTCCGTCTCATACCAAATCCGTAAATCTTCCGGTGATTCTTTGTAACGAAGGATACAACCAGGATACAACAATGCCTACGCAAAACAAAAACCAAATATGAGTTAATATAATGAAAGTTCCTTTGAAGCGCAATTGCTCTCTCCGTTATTGAATAATAAACAGAACTGTAATAATTTGTGGTTTTAGAAAATCATCTTCGTAAATATTTTTCCTTGTTTAAAATTTTAACAGCTGTTTTGTCGGTCATTTTAGTTGGTGAATTTGCAAAGTAATTGTACCATCATACAGTTCACAACTTGACACAAATTGATCGAAGGATGTATTAGTTGACAAAGAGCAATCGTGTCGTAAATGCCTTTGAAGTGAGCAGGTTTGCTTTCAAAGTTTGAAATTAAAATTCGTCAGTGCTCATCTTGGCATCGAACGTCATTCTTTATTAATGTTGTGTCAATATTGTAATGTTTTGTATTATTCTGTCTTTATTCCGTAGGCTTGAATGAGGGACTATTTTGGTAATCACTTTTAGAAAAAGGGTAATCGGCTGGGAAATAAAGAAAAATAAATAAATGAACGCACCAATGTCCCTCCAACACTGTCCTGTGAAAATTGTCTGCGAAACTAACGACCGTCCGGTGAAGTTCCAGTGCAAGAAATGGTCACATCAATGACTCTGTAATTGCCAGTATACACCATATCTCGAATAATAAGACATTGGTATATATTTAGATCCTCAAATCGAGATACTTGATCGATTTCTTACATTAGCTCTTTTGCCAGGCAAAAAGAAACACGTAGTCAATTTTTTTTAACCATGGCATTCTAATATACATGGAAAGTTGCTTTTCTACGTAACAAATTAGTCTGCAAAGATTGAACAATGTAGGAAAATATCTTGAGGTGTCTCAGAGGGCGTAAAAATAGTTTTTTCCTAACAAAAAACAATTTAAAATTTAAAGCAAGTATTTACCATTCATTTTTTAAATTCTTCTTTTGAAATTTAAAATTTGCGTTCAATACAGTTTTTGCAGAAATTAAATCTAGAAAATATGTTTACCTGCTTCTAAATCGTTTTGTGAATTTTAAAAATTCACTAATCACTCTAAGAATATAAATAACTTAATAAAATATTGTTTGCATTTTCAATAAAATAAACTAATGTTTATTAAAATGTATATTCCACATTCATCATCAAGGTCTCCATGTTTTAGTCATATCGTGAATTTCTTCTTCGAATCAAATTTTGGCTTCAATTTCTGGACGGTAATACGTTATTTAATAAATCCCTATCTAGCTTCATGGCTGAAACTGTCAGTGACGGGTCAATGACTAGTTCTATCACCCTTTCCTCTGCTTGGGTGTGACATGGAAATTTCTCAAAATCGACAGATTCAATTATAGAAGAGGATTAAGTTGTTTCATTGATTATGCTGCTGAAGTTAATCAGAAGAAATATGTTTGGTCGTAGGTGGCTCTGTGATGGAAATACTCTGCCACTGAACCTTCAGCATCAAAGTTTATTTTGGGAATCACACATTTTGAGTTGCTCTGAAGGTCTTTCTGTCCGTGTATGAGCTGTTTTCCTGTCTTCTGAGGGCCAAGTCAGAACAGCATGCCCCATCAGATACTGCCTTTCAAACAAATTCTTCTGATATGTACTTAAATCATCGTTCATTTCAATCACGATATTACTTTCTCATATATGTATTGTAATCATGAACAAAATTCGAAAGCGGGATTTCGACGGAAATATCCTTTTAGGCGTTCCCTGATTCTGAAAAAGTGGCTTTTGGCATAACGTTCGTCCGTCCGTCTGCGCGCAGCGATTTTGAGTAAACGGATGTATCAATTTAATTCACATTTCGTATTTACAATAGAATTTCCTTGTTGTCAATGCACGTGCTCTATTTCTTTCTTACTTTAAAACAAAGGGTACATATGAAGGTCAAAGTACTCTTTTGAATGTTTCTCAAAAACGGCTCCAACGTTTTACTTAAATTTTCTATACGTAAAGTACAATTAGCATACATTACATCCGCATTAGCGGTATTTCGCTTCAAAGTTCGATATAGACGCAGTAAAATAATTTCTGTCTGCTACAATTACACATTTGGTTACTGTGTCAAGAAGTTTGAATAATATTTAGCAGTGTAAATGGAACAAGCAGACGTATAATACACTTTTCGTAAACTGAAATGAAAGATATGACTGATAAAATATATAGGAGGACAGCAAACCCACTGCAGATACAAAAATACATCAATTTCTGTCTACAACGAAATTACATTTACATAACACTTTTACGATATTTATAAGACTTATATGTCGCTACTTGTTTTGAAATAATATTCTGAATATTTATTTTACTTTCAAATTTTAAATAAAAGACAGTAATAAATTCATCTAGCGACTTTGAGCATTAATAGAGCACTGGAAGACGAGCAAAATATAGAGGACCACGCCAGAAATGACCTTTATACTATAAATTTTTTTCTCACTCTATGCTGCAGACGGAGAAACGTATATGAGAAATTATGTGCAATGGTTTTGCTCCACTAGTTTCATAATGCAATTGCTTCCCAAGATCATTTTTTTCAATAAATGAATCCATTAATTACACGTATATTGGTTGCAGTTCCATCGCATCAAACCGCTGTAACACCCGCCATTTTAATGTGTGTTATTAAAAGAGACAAATGCATTGATTTATATAATTTCCAGTACCAGAAGTAGATGTTACATGGTCCAAGTACTTTGAGCCAGGTACCTCTGGAAACGAATCATGGTCTTCGACGATAGCTTTTTCTTTCCTTTACTGCACCAATGTCTTTTCCTTCTCCTCATCAAAATGCAGTCCTTTATTTTCACAAAGGTGACTGAGTTTTTCTCAATAGTTTTTTTGCGATTATTGGATCTTTTTCGTCGAATTTTCATTCCATCAATAACTTAACTGTTACTTTCCTCCGTAACAATGCCAACATTGATTGAGAATACCACTAACAATAGCTGTAACAACTCTGTTTGACACCACCGATTCAATCACGACCAAAAGCAACCGATGTCAGATATGTTCAATTTGCCAGTTTGAACTTGAGGGTCATATGACGTTGATGCCATAAAATCAGGCTACATTTCTTGAAGTGGTACAATGCCCAAAAGGGGACTCTAGAAATATTAACAGGACATGGGAAATTTGGACATTACTTGAGAAGGATAGTGAAAGTGACAGACAAGACGAATGTGTGGACAAGGGGATGAAATTGTGATTCATCTATTAAGGGACTGCAGTCTATTCGATGAGGAAAGACGAGACAACATTTTCTAACAAAAGCGGAAAGGACACTACGACATGACAGAAAATACAAAACTAATACGTACGAAAGACGACTTCACTGACTTCGAAACTTATACCTCTTAAGACCTGTACACTGTGGGATGCATTGAAGAAGAATGCGATGTATTAGAGATGGGCGCCTTCAGCGAGGAAAGTGATATCCACTAACAGAGCCGAGGCAAAACTATTCCACTTAATGACAGTGTTAAAGATGTGGAATTAAAACTGAATAAAATAAATAATAATAATGCCCTCTTCAGAACTCTAATCAGAACCACTTTCTGCTCAGAGTCAGTAGTGTTACTCAATGGTTCATTATTGCAGTCAGCATGTGCCTTTTGATGCAAAATATAATTTTTTTCTCTCTGTAACACTTGTTTTCTTCTTTCCCTCAGTGCTCAAGTTTTCAAGTTGCCCTATCAATTTTACTAATAGCCATTTTTCTAATATTTCTCTGATATTTTCATAAATCTTGTTCACGGCCAGGGAATTTCTTTGGCACATTTACAACTAGAAAATTCTGCCCATTTCCAGGCAGTCACATCAAGTAAACGTTTATTTAAAAAATAAGCGCAAGTATAACATACATTTCTTTTTTTCTGTATCTGGATCTTAAAATATTTCTGTATAGCCTCTAACTCATTCCTAATAATTCTAAACGTTTCCAGGATTCGAGTACTAGATACTAGCGGGACAATACTCCTTAACCAGATACTTCAACTCAATATCCCAGAATCATCGACGGCTCCTTAGTGAAAGTTTCTGGTTTCAGCTCATTGTGTATGGAAGGTAGCACTTCATAAGTTGGAAAACGTAATTTACAAAGCTCTTTAGGATGACAGAAAACAGGATACTCTATCGTTCGTCTTGATTGAACTTCCTTTAGCATTGCCTAAATGAAATATGATGATATTACTAATGAAATAAATGTAATATCGTAATAACAATCGAATTATTATCAAACAAACAAGCAATAACTAAGAAACATACATTCGAAGCGGAAGTCAGGTCAAGATTTACATCATCAGAACTACGAATGCATAGATCTCTTGTGGAGTAATATGCGACAAGGTCATTCTCAGTAATATGAGACCTGACCCCCCACCTCCCCAAACCACGCTGCACCAACTCTATTATCCGATCATATAGCACTATTAAATATTACCAATACGCAATATTAAATAAAACCTCCAGCATGTCCCAATGGAGTCAGAAGTATAATTTCCCGAAACTTAGTAATTCAACGAAAAAATACTCAAAACTGAACTTGACCTCCTTATGGCACCTTTTAACATTCTCCGATTATCCGGCAATTTAATCTCTTCTAAAACTAAAGGCAAGTTTTGAGCGCTATTAGAACTTTGTCTACTTTTTTCACTCCACCCTAGTGGAAGCTGTCCACGCCACTACTGTCCATTTAGTACCACGATTACATCTCATCTCAAGTCCGTGCACTCCTCATTGCTGTATAACATTGTACGAAGAGGGTCATTTGACCTACAAACAACTGAATAATATTCTTCTCACATTATTGTTATATATCACTCGCTCTCAAGTTTTAGCAAGAGTATAAAAAATTCAGAACGCAATCTGATTGTAAAAAGAGTCGGGAGACAGAGTAGGGTGTACAATATCATGTATGTATTCCAGCACACTTTTTATTCACATAATTGAATATTAAATTCGAAACACTAGTGACTGGTTGAGTTATTTCTCTAGAAGAAATTGGAAGTTTTTGGAAGGCTCGAAGGTTTTGGAACGCGTGGACGTGTTTCCAGTACTGGATTTAAGAAAAATACGTACCTTCATTATGTACACATGAAAAGAACTTTCAAAATTTTATGTAGGAAATGCCAATTTGGTTAAAACGGTTCCGTTCTAAATAAGAAAGTACCTTAACATATGTTTTAATCTTGCAAGCCCTCGGGTCATGAACACTTTCCAGTTTATTCTTCATCGTTATGCTCTGTATAACATCGCTTTGACCCTTCATGCTCCATAGAATTTCCTCGCTTCGTTATCATTTGAAACAGTTCAATAATTTCGATAGGGTAGGGTTCTAATAGCCTCGCCGTTGACAAGTCCTAAAGCCCCACAAAAAAAATCGATAGGAAATTATGGACGTGCAAGTGTCATAGTACACAAAAATGTTTCAGTTTTTTACTTTAAATGGACTTGTCCGTACTGATCATACACATTTCATTTTATTTACTTCGTATATGAAGTGATATTTTTACATTATATATTGGATGGAGTATTAACTTATCGATCACGCGGTCTAAAATTCTCACTAAAATACTAGCTGAAAAATACGAGTTGATTGAATTCGTTCTACAATTCAACGTGAAGTTTCCATTAGGAATTATTATCCGTCCCAAACTGTAACTGTATTTCTGTCTTAACTGTATTTTTGTTAGTAAATATCCTTTGCAAACTTCCAGTCATGTAACTGTGTAATAGCAATAGCGTCTTGTGCGGGAAAGGATGCGGAATCCGTCCCCCGTCCCCCCCGGGTTAAGGATTAACGACGAACTAGATAAAGTTTTCGACTCAAGGTTCCCCTCAAGGTTCCCTATCGGTTCGATACCTTTTATTGCTGGGTACTCCAACATTTCTCCTTCCCATTTCCTTTGCGCACAAATCAACTGGTTAGATGAAAGAGTAGTCCTGATGACATAACCTCCCCGCATCAAGAAATAAATAATAAAAGAAAAAAATTCGGATTAATGTTAATAAATGTGTCTCTTGTGTGCAACCCATATCTAAGTCGAGGTATTGATTCTTCAAAAGAAGACTAAATTAAAGGATGTCCAAACGCTGTAGTTTAAAGAAAGAAATATATCCAAGCACAGCCAAACTGTTATATGTTAAGATAATGAATACCTAAAATTTATCTATTTACCTTCTAATCTAGGATTGCCCGAGAGAAGTAAGTGTTTGACTTCTGATGCAAATAAATTGACAGTGTTGAACTAACACGACGACGTAGAGTAAGGTTAAGTGAAAACGTAGCGGCATTCGACACGATACACAAATCTAACGGAAGAATGGGATTCAAGAGGTTGTCTGAGTTTCACCACGGTTCAAGGCAACTTCCTAGTGCACCTACACTCTTCATAAATACGCATGCAGTATTACATTCTGAAATTGGAGTGGGCTCGCACGTAAGTAGGTAATGTCATTCAATTAATAGTTCCCTCTTTTTAGATTCGTACGATGAGGGTATTCAAAATGAAAAACTAAAATAAAAAATATTATTTTTTGCGTAAATTTGGATAGTTGTAATAATTTTAGTACAAAAAATGTTTTCGCATAGTTAAAAACAGGCGATGTTAGCTAAATATTAAAAAAAAAACAGACTTAGGGACAGTGAGAAATTTTTGCTCCAAGAATTAATACGTACAAAGTAATTAGAAACTGTGCATTATTTGTCGAAAAGAAAGGAATGATTAATGTGACAATTAAAGATCCTTCCAACATGCTACAGTACCCTTGGAGTGGAAGATCAAAAACTATGAAGGAGAAGAGCAGATAAAAAAGAAAATCATAAAGCGAACGGCGAGAAAAATGAAGTCGACGCCCCATCATAAGCGTATTTCGTGCGTGCCTTCCGGGAATGCACTAGCTCTCGTAGCATTGTTCCCATTTGGGCAGCAGCGGCACCTGCTCGCCATTGGGGTCATTGGGCCAACGGGTCAAAAGGCGCTCTAGGAAGAAGCCCTTCGTCCGACATACTTTCCTCTTTTTCTCTCTCTCCCTGGTGTCGGAGGCCGATGTCCCCTTCCCCCTTCTACCCACAGCGGGACCAACACGGGAGGAATGCGGAGTCCTCTTCATATGCCTTTCCTTTCTCTTCTACTCTCTTCGATGGACTCTCTCTCCAAGAAATCGCTCAAACTGCACACAACACATAGGGCCCATCCAATGATTGTTGCAGCTCTCATTCGTACCCTAACGAAATTATCCACAAATATTTGGAACAAACTTTTCATGAGAGAATATAAATATAAAAATTTTAAAAAAATAGACACCGATTTTTTTAAGTTTTGTCTCACCGGTCACATGTCTGCAAAAAAGCAGAGGATAGATATCATCAACTTCTCGCTGATGTCAACATGTAATTTTATCTGCAGTACCGTTGGTACATTTGATTTATGTGTAAACCATGTATAAAATCAGTTAAATGACCAATCAGTTCAATCACATGTATTTTAGTGTGAGGTGACCAAAATACTATAAATTCAAGAAGAATGTGTACCAAGTATACTGTACTGGATCCCAAGTTCAATTTAATATGACAAAAACAGTATTACGGAGGAGTTTGATGAAATAACGATCCGAGAGAATTATTTAACTGAATAAGTAATATTGATGTCATATTTTCTCTGACTTGTCCAGTCACTGTAGTCGCGTTTGTAGTCAAATGTTATTTTTATTTCAATTGTTGACGGAAGACTCAAACTACATCGTTAAGTAGCCTATATTAAAAATGAACAGTTGAGTAAAAAATGTGTGTTGTGAGTAAATGAAACATGTATAGAAAATATTTTTAAGAAAACATTTTAGATCTTCTCCAACTATTTCTTCGATAATTTGTATTTTTCATTTTTAATATAATTATTTTGGATATTATACATCGCCTTAACCTACTTGAACATCGTAACATATTTTAGGCAACTTAAAGTAAGTGTTGATATACCATAAAATATTTCCCATGTTAAATTTACAAACATGTCATGATTTACATAATACCTTCCATTAGCATTGATCGTCATAGGTTGTCTAATGTACACGAAATATCTACCACTTAAACATCCTAACAATCTACATATTAGTGAATCACAGAGTCAATTAACGAAATCGTGATAAAATCGTACACAGGAAAAGGCGTAGGGAAAATTACTTTTATACGTTGTAACGATTATAATGTAAATTTTATTAGAATTTGAGGAAATTACAATGTTTGTGAATGGATCAAGTTCTTCAATACTTCCATAGAGACATGAAGAATGAAGCCTCCACGTCCACGTGAATCCAAACATTTGCTGAATAAATTAATGTAGCACAGTCTTCAGTTAGTACATCTTCGAGTTCTAACATAATGAACTTCGATAGAATGATTATATATAGATAATAAATTTGATTGTGGTTCCCGCTGACGTTTTAGTTTTAGTAGCCCGGACGTATCAACTGACACTCATAAAATTAGTATTGAGTTGAGAAGTTAGTATTCAATTAATTGAGAAGTGCACACACCATCATACAATTTGACAATGAGGCACAAACATTATGTTTTTCTAAAAGGTATTTTTTTGGTAAAACATTCCTTTTCATCGCCACAAACTTAACCAATTACAAAAAATAAGGGATTATGGAGATTTTTTTTTCTGGACAGAGATGGAATCGTAATCATTCATTTTAACTATGCACTTTTTGTTACATAACTGGTTTTAACATCAAAACTCAATGTGAATTGTACTCAGTTCACAATCGATCTCTCATTTGGTGCTACATAGCTGCCTGTTGAGAACAATGGAAAAGACCACGTATAAACAAACACATTAAACTTTTTTCATTTTCCTTTTATCACGTTGCAATAGTTTTTCGATACCAATTTTTCATGTGTATGTTATGAATTTTCAAACAGTTGCGGATTATTGAACATTATTTCGAAACAAGTTGTTGTTTCTGAAATATTGCACGTGAATGTTTAATAACAATTGCGTGAGTAAATGTATCTGACATGAACGATTTTAGACAAGTATTTATTGGAAGTCTGAAGTTAATTGAAACCAAGTTTTCTACCAATCTTATACATCTAAAATCTTTAAGTGATTTCCCGTTTTTAACTGTTGATGTGAATTTTCGCTCGGAATCAGCGAGTATCGTTTATAAGTAATTGTGTGGTGTAATGCGACGTTCCAATTAAGTTTTTACACAATTACAAGAGTATTGAATAACACGACCGAAATTTTTGAATGTTCACAAGAAATTAGTCATAGTTTTTTTCTTCTTTTGCAATTCTTTAATCTTTTGCAAAAGTAATGTTTCATTTTGATAAAGACTAAATTGAAAAATTTAGTTTCCCGTGTCAAGAGAATGATTGAAAATGAAATTAAAATCTGAAACAAAGTATAATATTGAAAAATATATATCACCAGTAAATACATGTATGAAGGTTTACAATTAAGTACATATCTGTAAATTAGATTATCAGGGAAAAAAACAAAAATAAATGAATCATCTTATCTGAACTTTAATTTTCTGTAATAGACCTATTCTACGCCCTGACACTATTTTTACGATAGTGACATTCGGATCTCCCTAAATATCCTGTGTCTATTGCTACGCATGGAAAGAATACTTTTTTGCTTAGAGTAATTTTACTTTAAGTAGTTTAACTAAAATATAATTCTTTCGCTTATCATTCCTCATTTTATTCCCATTTGCTCTAAAATAAAGTACGACTTGGGATCACATACCATATTTTCCAAGGATGTGGTTGCCTGTCATCATTTCAAGTAACGATGAATATAGAACAAAGAAATGCGCTCACTCATGAGAAAGCTATTGTCAATATAATACTTAATGCTTTGAGATGAAGTTAGCAATAAAATTTATCTCGAAAGGAATTAACCTCGGTAGCATCATCATGCTAAGATGAAACTTCACTCAAGACAGTGAGGTTTCTTTTTTGCGTGGTCACCAAGATTCTGCGTAGCCTTGTACACTGTTCTATAACGAACAATTCAAAAGTAGCATCAGCATATTACCTTCATTCAGAAAGGAGTCTACAGAAGAAATTAAATAACATGAACTTGACCCTTCTTTTCGAAACAAAAGTATCTTCTGCGGAACTTCTGGGAATATATGTACTATACCTACACCAATGGGTATTTTGAAAATAGAAATGATTCGCATAACCCTAAGAAAATTATTTTATTCATGATTGACTGTACCGACCCGCCATTCTCTATCCGCTACTAAACAAAGATTAGTATCTATCATAGGCAGAGCTACCTCATGGAAGATGTTTGATTCTTTAATACTGGTACCATTCCCGCTTCAAAGAACAGTAATTAGTCAATATTTCCATTTCATTATCTAAAGCAAAGATATATCTATGTGAGATGTAAATTAAATATACCCCGATAAAAAAATTAAAATAGTACCACAAATGTCTTTACCCAAACTTTCAAGATGATTGAAAGACACCAGAATTACATTTTTTTAAAATATTAAATGTCACCACCATCGGTTTTCACTAAAATTAGTTATTTTCCAATCTGACTGTCGAAGTAAAATGCATCCCACGGCAAATCTGAAAGAAATAAAAAGTTATGCAAAATATATACACGGTTTTCTACATAAGTCACAAATAATAAACTAAATCTTAAATACGTTTCAATCTAAACGTTACACCAGAAACTTTTTAAGTAATCCGATCACTAGTCCATATCTCAAACTTTACCTAGTTTTGAAGTCATTTTACTACTGCGACTCTCAAGCTTCTCAAAGGCATAAATTGTTACTCTTTTTAGATCTTATACGAATTTTCTTCTCGGATTCTCTCAAAAAATTTCCCTTCAAAATATTTCCAGTGTCTAGATTAAAATATTGCTTTTCACTTCTCTTATGTTCTCAGCAGACTCCTCCATCATTTTATTGCCGTAGATTTCGTTTTCTTTAT
Organism: Laupala kohalensis; assembly: GCA_002313205.1. Taxonomy (NCBI): domain Eukaryota; kingdom Metazoa; phylum Arthropoda; class Insecta; order Orthoptera; family Trigonidiidae; genus Laupala; species Laupala kohalensis. The sequence continues at coordinate 108,054 of NNCF01129835.1, read as the reverse complement.
ACTCAGGTGGGTTTTGCGTTTTCTCCTACAGTAAATTTCCACTTTTTATACTTGAAAGTTCTCCTTTAAAATCCAGAATTCAGTTCGACAATTACCTAGATCTCGCGTTGAAGCTATCGTTTCCTAACCTTTCACATCACAATATACTCCGATTTATTTTCACGTAATATAATTTTTTACAACTACATTATCATTCCTATCTCCTTCATACATCTGTTCTCATAGATGGTTTTTTGAATATCAAGTAAAACCTTCGACAACCATTGACGAATCACCTTGTGACATTTCTCGATGCAAAGCAAGGAATTATCATGGTATTAAGAGAGCACTCTTTCTGCGGTCACATTGCTCCGAAGGAGGACAAATCGAACATTTGAAGAGAGATAGGAATATCCAACCACAAAACACAGGGATGTTTAAGAACTCACTTCTCATTGAAATTCAAAACAATAATTTAACGTAGTCGAGAATATCGAGCGTTTGGCGAGAAGCCAGGAAAAATGATGTTCCGTTAAATGGAAATTGAGACAACTTAAAATGCCGCAAACTAATGGCGAAATTAGCTGGGACTGGAGCAAGTAACTTCGGCCACAAATATTTTAAAAATATGTATTTTGAACAGTTAAATTCTGTCATATATTTCTATCTTTTCAGATGTTATTTATTACGGTAATGTTTCACTCCTAACTTCAGAACTGAGAACAAATTAAATTTCAACAAGTGCTTAGAAAATTCAAAATTGTTCTGAACGACTAATGTACTGAATTTCAACAAAGTTAAAGAATTCCAAAACATGGATGATATTAAATTTTTGGATATTATTAAACCATCAATCCAATAATTAGACTTTCATTCATAAATAACTATTTAAGTGAAATTGTTGTTTTATTCAAACATTTATTTGAGTTTAAGTAGGTATCATGCCTATATAAACACTAAAAAAACAGAAATATGTATAAACATCTCAGAAAAACCCAAGTAGGTCATTAAATATATTAATTATGCTATATACTATTATTTTCCTAACCACATTTGAAGTAACCAATACATAAGTATCATTTCGAGATGAACTTTCATGCAACAATACTATACCAAGTTACTTTACCATATTTTTAGTAACTATGAAGCTAACGCGGTTACTTCGCAATTCGTGTCTACACATAGAGATATAACATTTTCAAATGATTAGGAGACGGATGAATATTAGTTTTTACGCTTTCGCTGAAAGATTAAGCAATGAAGACGTATGATCCTTTGGTCAATCAAGAAAAATCGTATTCTACTCCCTCTCAGAACGTTTGTGTTAAAATACACTTTTCTTTACTCTTATTTTAGGTAGAACAACCAATGATGTAAATGGAAAACCAAGAATCCTGTAAGGAACATTAAATCGACTCGCAGTGCAGCAGTATAGTGATAAGTAGTCATTCTTCCAGTTCGTCCTTCACGCAATACAATATACTACCTGTCGAGTTCGCTACATAAGCTCATCCTGTCTGACAACTTGTCACTTTTCTGTCGTCCGTCACAATGGCGAAAAAGGGGAAAGAACAGAAGTGAGGGTATCAGGGGTCTACAGAAAAATACCAAAACACAAAAGAATTTCGCGTTTATGCACAATCACTGTCCACACTAGTTCACGAACAGATAATATACCTCTTTTCCTATAAAGATACTACCTGGTGACCCAGGAAATTGACTCTCAGATCCAAAAATTTCACATAACGATATTTCCAAAACTGGCGCTCAATTAATGTGGTTGGGTCTCATGTTAGAGATACCAAATACTTGCGATGCTGTTTTCCGCTCTGTCCCAAAGTTCGAAAAAACGTGGATTCATAGACAACATCATCGCACAACACTGTTTCAGTTTCACCATAAATGTTGACATATTATTAGTAAAATGCAGTATTGTGATCAATGTAAATGATAACCAATATTCATTCAGCACACTAGCAAAGAAGAAGAAAATCTTCTGAATTTAATGTAAATAATCTAAACATCAGGTATGATAACTAAATTATCATGTTTTAGATGAAGTAATGAATTTCAATTTGAAGTAATACATTTCCTCAGGAGACATTGATAACATGGATAAAATAAGCATGAATTACTTATCCTTCTACAACAAACATTCTTGAGAAAGTTCATATAATATGTGATTACACTACACATTATTAAAGTAAACATATGATTCTGATTATTAAACGTATTACCAGTTCAATCAAAGTTTAAGAGGCGGAGTAGCACGATGCTAGAAATTCAAGACGTAGGACATTCCAAAACCATTCAATAGAGACACTAGCACCGAATGAGTAATAAAAAGATACGAACACATTGATTGTTTTGGATTCGGGGTTTTTGTTTCCCTCCTCGCCTTCTCCGCCTCGTGACCAAGATAAGACGGATTGCGAGGCTAGTGCGCACACCAACTCCAGCTGAACGCTCAAAGAACTAACTATAGAATAGCATATTCAAGATCGCAGTTGTCATCCGATCGTCTCAAAAACTACGTCCTTCCTAATATTTATCATTATTTTCCCTAAATTTTTCAAACAGTTTTCCTCGTCGTTTTCATAGTATCTTAATGTTTATATTTACATTAACACGTTCAAATATACCCACTTTTTTGACAAGATTTGTATCATTCGTGAAATAAACATAAGTTCAAAGAAATGAAGGACTTGTACATCATTCCAGCAGGAACCCAAGATAAAACGGAATGTTGGAGACAGCCATATGCTCTAGACTTTCTAGAAAATACTTTCTCATTCTGTGGCTAGAAAAATCTTTCTCCTACTTTTTCTTAGATGGCTCAAAAAGAAAATCATAACTTACTTTATTCCCAAATAATTAATTTAAATGAAAAATAGTTAAATGTTTTACGTCTCGGGTTAAGTTTGGGAAAATTCTTTTTCTGGCCTTTTTCCAATGAAATAACCCAGGAAGTGCTAATAAGCAAGATTGAATGTCCAGAGGGTAGATGGATTTATGAAGAACGATAATTGTTCCATGTTGTATGATAATCTTCATATTCTGATAGACCCTTCAACACCATTTGGCTGTGGACCAAATTATTCAAACATTCACTTCTTTTATGAATTAGACCGATCATGACAATCTAGTAGCGGCAAACAAAACGTCTAAATTAGCAGCGAGACGCTTCCCCAGAAGCATTTAAAGGGTATCCCCAATTCAGATATGTAAAATGCCTTAAGTTTGAATTATTGAAATACCTGAATAAAAGAGTAACATGACATGAAAACTTGGGTTTCCACGTTCCGTTCGTTCAATGCCCCTCTCCCCTCTCGCAAAGGGGAAAATCGTGTTTGTCTATTTTTATTTTCTGACCATAGCATCAAGTAAAAATTCTTAATTTTCCTTGGTGGTGAAAATTTATAATACTCTTTCAGAAGATTGTTTTCCAAGTCTTCCACAGTCATTTAAGAAAATTAAGGCTTTCTGAAATATAACTATAAAATACTAAGTGACAAAATTTGCCCCTGTCTCCCCTACTCTCGTATCCACTGCCTTTCATTCCCCCACAAGTCACTCATCATCCATAAACATTGCTGAACCTTAAAAAGAAAAACAGCACAACGTACACGCAACAAGACGAATGAAACAACTATGAATTTCGAAAAGTGCATAGTGATTGAGTGTAGATGAATGAACACCAGATCTTTTAACAACTTTTCAAGCAAACATAAATCACTTTTTTCCTCGCGAGGCTGCAATTGGAGTTCTCTACTTTTCACATCACCACGTCATCTCGGATGTTGGTTCCCAATTCACTCCCACGTTTTCCCTTGTGAGACTCTTAGACGATAATATATGATATTGTCTATCTGAAAACTAGTTCTCAGCTGCCTGCGCATATCTTAATTTCCAAACATTCATTTAAGTAACACGAAGCTGATACTCTGTAATGAATATAATATGCATGCAACACCGACCCCAACTTTGAGAAATTAAGTGGAGTATGCTACAATCTGAAAGGAGACGCAGGTCTCCGAGAATCCTTTCAAAAGCACAAAGGGATTTTTGGTTCAAATGTTTGGCATATTTTCTAATTCTTTGTTAAACCAGTTCGTCCATCAATGCACGATTTTACATTTATACCTATCGTGAGAGTAAACATTAAAAATGAAAACGATAAGCAATAGTGGACAGTGTAGTTATGAACTAGTGTAAAAGTTATTAAGTGAAATTATTGCTAACAAAGTGACAGTGGTTGAAATGGTGCATCCAATAACGCCATCCTCGTGAGGATCTGCCTGGTTTCTATTACTACTACCTCTATAGTGTGCAAAGAATTCCACAATATTCAAATAAAAAATTCAGGGACAGTTTGTCTCTAAATAACAAAGTGGAAGAAATACGTTGTAATTCGCAGCGACACAATATTTAAATGAAATAAACAAGTTTTTGAAATATACATTGCGAGACCATGATAAAAATAAAATTCGTTTGCCGTTTTCCTCGCTGCCTAAGATTCAATGATCTCTCATCCAATCCATATATTTAAAGCGTCCAAAAAGTAATCCATACATTTAAAAACCATCTGGAGAAAAGAAAACGGGCGAACCGGTTAACCAGAGAGTAATTGTGACTAAATTTCCTTATTGTGACTAAACTAGAAAATAATTGACTCAGTTAAAAGAGACGGAAACAATCTATCGCAATCTGTGATTAAATTAAAACTCGACGTATACATTAAAATTGGATACAGAAGATATACATATTTTAATTTAGATTGTACGTATCACATATACATTACTCTTGCTTTCATCATATTTTTTATAAGTTCAATTTCTGAGTAATATCTCGTCTTCTTTATTCCATTTAGTTATGGGACGAGAAAACATCGAACATCATACCATACTCTTTTACATGTACTGGGTATTTAGAAACTTCATGAGTGAAGGTAATTTGGAACCACTTTTATGACTTTTTGAGCTCCGAAACTTACATTCGAATTACAAATATTTTAATGTAACGTTTGATGAAAAAAAGATTACGACAACGATTAAGCAATTATTATTTTTAATCGCTCGGTAACTATCAATCGCTTAAGTTAGTATATTAACGTACAGCAAATTTATTTATCGGTAACCCAAACAGCATAGTTCCTATATATCTATCTTTGATGTAAAGAATTCGAAGCAATTTCTCCATACGTTAAGATATAAATAATTTTTAAAGCTCAAAAATTAACCAAAAAGGTAATGACGGTAGGTTTCTTATATTTACCGAAATAATCAGGTTTTTTTTTAGTTTTTCTTAATTAACGCCACAATAACTGAGCTTCTGCAATGAGAACATTCTTTGTATAATACAATTCATAATTAAATATCGCTCAGAAACCTTAAGAAATAACCGTACCACAGAGACTAATTACTATTCCACAGATGCATTCGATCTTGAATGCAGATTAGCTTCAGAAATTTCACAACATATCAGACATCCCGACAAGAGAAAGTGCCTCTGCTACAACACAAATGCTTCACCTTCACAGTTGCCTATTAGAGATATTGTTAAAGGAAGATACAATCTGCGGAATTATCACCTCTTTAAGTTTCATTATGCTTTCTTTTTTCCATTAGGGAGAATTTGAATGAGACATTTGTGAATTGCATACAACATAAGGGAATGTCTTTGACTGATCTATTGAATATATATGATTCAAAATTGCCTTTGAAAAGTCTTCAGCACACAAATTATAAAACATTTATCTTCATACATATATTTACTGATTTTATAGTATTTATTATGTATTCGATAAGTGATCCAACAGTTACTATATTATCATTCAATTAAAGAATGTTACTAATTTGTTAGTTCAGAAAAAAGAATAAAAATTTTATTCCCATTTATTTATTCCATACTTATGATTATATGGTTAAAGCATGTTTTCATCTCTTCTCTGAAGACATTAAAATTGTATCGATAAATTCTCGACGGGAATGTAGGAAAGAGTNAAGAGAGATTAACTAACCATAGAGCTAATGAAGAGTTTAAAAAACTGAAAAGTGCATAAATTAATCTCTATGGAATTTTCGAAATCGCTAGATGAACTTTAATCTTGCCCTTTAATAAAGATCAGTACTGTATATTTTGGTGGGAACTGAAACCATGAGCAATGAGTTTGATTCGTGAGTGGTTCACGTGCCTGTGACGTCATTGGCAACGGCAGACCCTACACCGATTCTTTCGCCTCATCCATTTCCATCTCGCTGGCTTTTCGTATTCACTACACAAATGTCACAAAGCGTGCGTCGCAGATGCGGGGGCGGTGAAGGGTAGAGGGAGAGGAGGGGAAACTGGAACGGAAAGGCTGTAGCAAGGGCGACAGGCTCGGCCTTGAGTCACTTGGCGAGCGAGTGGAGCAACCGGTTCAGTGGCTCAGCGTCGCATAGCGCGCACGAGGCCGCCGCCGCCGCTGCGCCTGCTCGCCCTCCTGCCCGTTCGTCTGCTGTTCGTCGCGAGACTGTGCGCGGGGCAGTGGGTGCAGGGACGGACGGTGAACGACTGACTGTAGACAGTGGGTGGTCTAACGAGGCAACGGAGAAAACCTGAGGTGCCGCGAGCGCGTGGAATCATTGCTGGAGAAATAACGGGAAAGAGAGGAAGCAGAGAAGTGATTGTTAGATACAAGGGAAATTAGTAGATAGTTCGCCGAGTTCCCAGTGAAAACAGAGCCTAAATGCACAATGTTATGAAGAAAAATCGTTTGCCCTTCTCCTCATGGTAGCGATATTTGTAATTGTAAATCAAAAGGCTACATTGTAAATCGCATGTATACACCAAAAAAACGTGTTCATGGTGAACTAAAACATAATAAAAACAAGATGGAGACCGGTAAAAGGTTTCAGAATGGCGGACGAGGCATAAGAAATAATAGAAATAAAGAGAACCGTAAGCGTGTAGATGTTAATGTAAGAATGAGGAATATATGAGGATGAAAGACGGAAAGATTCCGTGAGATTGAAAACATTAGAAAGTTACATGTTGTAATCAACACGAAGATTCAATAAATCTCATGTAATTTTCCAGATGTATTTTAGTGGAGAAAATGCATAGGTTGAAATTGCCCTTCTTTGAAATGTATTGCTCACGTCAGACTTCAATATTTTATTCCCATGAAGGTAACTTCCCGCCAAACAGCCCACCCAACATATTTTGTGTTCTACCACGATCTCCAGAAATTTCATGTTCAGATTTCAATGTATTGATCTCTAAAATGTTCTATATTGTTTCAAAAAATGTTCATTAACAAGTTTTAGAGGGGGTTTATGAACTATTTTGCAATAATTATTTACATACGGAGAAATTATATAAATACGGAAATAAGATTTTTTTAAAACAAAATTAAAATACTTTTCTAAATCCAAAACAGGATAAAAAATAAACAATAAAATCGTTTTCGTTTTTAATTCCTGGTTGTGAGTTTTAGTCTCGGATTACGAATTCCGAAAAAAGATTTTCTATCCCAATTTACTTTAATTTACTTCCGTATATATGAGAGTGTAAAATATATTTCATGATCTCCAGTGTTTTAAACATCTCCGGTTTACTCTCGCATTACGAATTCTCATAAATTACCATTCGGTCTCATTTTCCTAGAACTTTCAGAAGGTAAAATGGTTAAAATTATTTTTTCCTGGTGGCAAAATTTCAAAGTTGGGGTGTTCCAATGATTCAAGTTTATGCTGAATTATAGACTTATCGAGACGACAAAACAAGACACAATGTTATTTTGAAATAAAAATAACAATTCCGAAAGTCGAATTTTCTTCTCCAAGCTATTTCGATGAGCTATTATATTTGCACAACGATATTTGGAACTCACACATAAAATACTCCTTGGCTTCAGTCGAATCTCAGTCAAGATTATACTCGCGAAAAGATACGTAATAAAGTCGGATGTTCTCCGAAAGTGGCAGAGCTCAAGAGGTAGTTGCCTTTGCAGTGACAAAGACCCACGCTCTCGCCTCGCATCGGAACCGCAACCCTAAAGAACAACTTCCACGCTCTCATAGATCTTTATCACATTAATCGCAATACGGCTCCTATCCAGAATATCTTGTGGAGAGCTCACCTTCCTTCATAGAATTCATTTCTCATTCCTCCTTATGCTATACCCAAGAATGATTTTTATAAATATAATATTTTGTACTCCAAGGGGGTTGGCCATTAACGTAATGTAGATTTTTCCCTTTCTAATTTTAGCGTTAATCAGGTTACAAAGTTTTGTTAAAAACTTTCATTAAAAACCAAAACTCAATATTGACCAAAACGGAAGAAACGAAAGCAGTATAATTGCTACATAAAATGTGTGGTCCGTAGCGTATTTTCTGGTATTTACTTCCTCGCAGACCACCACTCAGAATCTGTCCCTTTCTAAAAACACTCGTTCCGATGTTAAAATATCTTAAAACGAAAAAGTTTGTCATCTCGATGGTGAATGGACAAGGGTCTACTGGGTGTTACTGGGTGCTCAGACCAAAACACAACTTTCCAATTTCACGTATTTTTCTTTGTGAGTTTTTAGAATTTAGAAGAATTATGACTTTGTTAAGTACTTTAACCTGGGAGTTTTGTGGGAACGTCAGTCCTTTTCCCCACCAAAACCGATAGGGAGAAGAGGTAAAAGTAGCCGAGAAAGAGAGATGGGAATGGTTTACTTGAGTCTTGGAGAGGGAAGGGTTGTCGTCACTCCCCTTTCTGCATTTCTCCGTCAATACCTCTGTCGTGCAAAGCGCTCCTCACAGCAATTCGAACTCGTTTTCCTCACGAATACAACGCAAAACATTTCAATACCATAGTAACTAAGACACTTCTAAATATACAATGCGGAAGATGGTTGTAAGGGGTAGTGTTTTCACGAGATGTTAACAATTAAATGCAGAGAGCGGGGAAGGTAGTAGAGAGGTTTCTCCGCAGGATACAAACATGACTTCAATATTAAATTAACTTGCGTTGTCTCGCCATCTATTTGTTTATTATTAAAGTTAACTTTCGACCGCATAGCGGTCATCTTCAGCATGCGGTCGAAAGTTAACTTTAATAATAAACAAATAATTGGCGAAACTACGCAAGTTAATATCATTTTAAATTACGCCACAGTTACCAATACCACCTGACTTCAATAAATATTCGAACGTCGCTGAGGTTGTAGGGGTATGCTTTCAATTATTGAAGCGTTCTCATGTGCTATATCTTCAGGTCCTCTTTTTTACACACGTCCAGATTTTTCCCTGAGCGTATTAGCATAATTTCATTCCGACCGATTCGAGTCTTCTTTAATTCCAAACTCTTCCAAATTCCAATATATTTCAATATTTAAGACGCATTAATTTTAGGATCTTGTATGCATATGCTTTACAGAACGACAACAACGAAGAAAATTTCCATTGATGTCGATGTTGACATAGCAAGTGATGATAACCGTCACGTTGAATAGAAAGGTCTTATACTCAAGCAAATGTAGATAACATTATACCTTCTTCACTCAATTTTAAAATATTATCATACATCATTTCCGTATACATTAGACCAAAGTTGTAGTCAAAGTCATTTCATTTTTTTTCCTAATAAATGTAATGGCTTGCCAGAGTCACACGGAAATCCTCCGACACTACAGTGAGACATGATTTCTTAGAACAATGACGTAGATGGTGGCGTAAGAATTGCAGAGAAATTTGTTGATAAGTCATCTCCATTCCTCTGTCGAGTTGTCTACATCCTGAATCTCTTCTCTCCCCACGAATCAAATCCTTAAATTATTTCAATAGTGTTAGCGTTAAAATACAGTACGTTTCCTAAATCGATAAAAATTAAATAATCTGAATTAAAGAATCAGAGACACCTTCAAATTCAAAACATTGAAACGCTAGGAAACTGTATATCTTCAACACAGTTACACGCTCTTCAAAAGTGATTAGTTCCAATAAGAAATTAGATACCTGTATGATTGTGTAGACGAGTTTCTCTGCAGGGGCGGAAAATGATTCTGTATTATATTCGGAGAGAAGTATTAAAAAAAGAAAAAACAACAACATAGATTTGAAAATTAATACCTTATAACGAAAACATCACTCTCTCCTTCAATTTCATTCAGCAATTACAGGTAATACTAAATTAATCTCACGCGACATGATAAAAATATACATAAAAATGAATTATGTAAATAATACGTAAATACTAGATATTCTAACATGCACATGACGCCAAATTTAATATTACTTTTATAAGTATGTTAGCAACCGCAATTGCATTAAGTAAAGCAGCATTACACACCTTGTTATTACATGCATCAATTGCTCAAATAGATAAAGCACTGAATTAAAGAATACGAATTCGTCTGTTTCTTTATCGGAATAGACTATTTTCACAAAATGTTTTCTCCTTGAATCAACAATATTCTTAATGCAAGCAATAACAATGGAAGACATGTACCGAATAGACTGAGAAACGTTAGTGGGAAAATGTAATTGCTTGGACATAACTTCAAAGGAAAAGAACTTCATTAGACCAGTTACAAAAACAATTTACGAGGAAATGCAATTTAAGTTAAGCCAATTTTTTTGATCAATTAAACGAGTCGTTCTCAAATTCTCAAATAATATTATTCAGCTATACATAATAAGCTGATCACGAAAAATTCATCACTAAAGTGTTACGATTTCTAAGTATACTTGTTAACAATTCATCAGTAAATTATTTGAAGAAAGGAGGGAATGACAGAGGAATGCTTATTGACGGTTGAGGATTATCGACCCGAAGATAGATTCCGATATCTGCAATACATAAAACATTTCAAAATAAACAAAAATATGTTCGTGAGAGTCCACAACCGAAAAAATGGACGTCACGAATTCACCAAAGTAAAATCAGCACACTGTAGCGACTGTGGTAATCTGTAAATAAAAGAAGAGAGACTCTACCAAGAAATCACCCCACACCGTGGAACCAGAAAAAAAAGAAGCGCGGGTTGCATAACCCCGACCCATTCGCCCCCGCGAACCCCAGAAGGCGGCCGAGAGAGCAACGAGGCTGCGACGCGTCGCTAATCGCGCACGGACGCGAACACTAGACTAGACTGTCTCTAGGCAGTGAAAATGCTTAAAATCAGGCACCTGTCCAAAAATACTGGAACTATCGTATTGATATACATTCGGGTTATATGACTAATATCAACGAAAAATCAGTGTTCAAGATGGTAAGAGAATTTCGACAGAAATTTGATCGCAAAAAATTATGGGGGTATTTTCCATGACAGGTTGAATTTAATTGGTAAATATTATAGTCAACAAAATTTTATCTCAGATCTCCCTAGAGGTAACAAAGAAAATATTTACCAACATTCTGAGAACATTTGTTTCCATAGAACAAAAAAACTCTCGCTTCCTTTCAGTAAGAATATATTCGATTCTTTCATCTCATAAAGACATAAACAATCACATTTTAAGTGTCTTGGCTTTGCGAAAACCATCACGAACTGCAATCATATTTTAAGTTTGCCTTCCATGAAGACGCACCACTCACAACCAATAGTCTTGCATCGCTCGCAGCCGAATCGCGTCTCCCAGCCGCGGTCTCCGCCAGGACAGAGGGGGAAGGTCGAAAGGGAAGCAGGGCGGAAGGGCTTACGTTTGCGCCAGCCAGTCGCCGTAGCGGATGACCCCCGTGGCGGGGGCGGCGCGTGAAAGACCTTCGTCGTCGACGCCGCGCCTCAGCTGCTGTCCGCCGCCCCCGCGTCGCGACGGTGCCTCGAAGTGGACGACACGTCGCTCGCCGCCTCCGCCACCGCCACCGCCGCCCGCAGCCGCCTCCGCCGCCACCTCCGCCGCACCCCTGGCGCCACACGACAAGGGATAGGGATAGGTAGCAAGGGACCCGACGTCGTCGATGGCCCGGTGCACGCCAGGCTTCCTTTCCCATCGCCGCGCCGCCAATCACAAAGAGATTCCCTCCGCTCCGTCGCGAACATTTTCCTCTATTCGTTCTTTATCTGTCCCAAGAAATTGTCATTTGCACAGTCCGATGAGCCGCTGACGGGCACTTTCTGGGAAAGCTTCAGGGAAAGGTTTTCCGTGGCTGGGTATTTCCTGGACAAGCATGTGAAGCTCTGTAAAGCTCTTGAAAAGTAGCGTATCTACACCTAATGAAGTCCTTTCTGAAGGCCACTAATTCTAACCACACACAAACGTGTTTGCATGCTGATTTCAAGAAATTGTCACGTCAAAAACTTGAAATGGGAATTGGAGTTGTACTTAATTAAACGTTCATATATTATTTATTTTAACGTAATAATATACCTAAGTTTCTCTTTACATTATTTTTGGTGACCCACTTGGAGGCCACTCCCAGGATGAGGCCCGGGACGGACTGCGTCCCACACCCCTACCTAATTCAACTACGCTACTGCTCTTGAAGTATTAAGTTATATAGTGGATTTCCAAAATGAAAGTACTTATTTTCATCTTTGAACTACTAACATTTGATCTCCTTTCTCGACCACGCCGTCCAAATTCAAATCCTAGAGAATTTTCTACATTTGTTTTGGGCTGTAGTTTATGTTAATCATTCTCTCNATATATATATATCAGAGATCACTCGCAAAAAAGAAAACCATTTGAAATCCAAAAGTCTTCTGCATAGTTGTTATTCATCCAAACATTGAGTCTCATAATTTTTACGAGTACAAAACGCCGGGGTGAATATTCTTAAATAATTTCTCCTCTATCTTTCACGCATTTCTCAATGTTTTCCAGGGAAAACTAAAACAATTCGCAAAGAATATGAAAGTAAAATACAATAGAGGAAAGCTACTATTCATTAGTGTATCATCAAAAAATAATCGTACTATTTTGTCATTCATAAATGGGATGTGACTAAAAACCATTTTTAGCTATATTAATGAACTTTTTTATTTGATCATAAATTATACTTTACTTAATACAATTATGAAAACTTTTGAAAAAAAGAGTGATTTGGATAATAATGACTTACTACTTGAGTTCCTTTTCTATGAGTGCTACAGAGGTAATTCTGAATTTATGGAGTGATAATTTCTCCTAAACTATTTTCATATAGTATTCGCTGTTTGGTTGGTACTCATCTTGGACGAAAAGCTATGTTAGGGAGCAAATTTAATCGATGAAGGTAGCTTTAATTATAAGCTCCTGACGAATCACTTTTGATGAAGACTGTATTACTACTATAGATACCTTAAGCCACTACGGCGCGATACCTAATTTCAGCAAAAAGGAACCTATAATAACTATTGTAGCCGCTTCAGAGAAAATAATTCCCAAGTTTCGGTTTGATGTTACGTAACTCATTTCTCTTCTATTCACGCTGATCACTATTGAAACGAAGGATATTAAAAATGGAAATATGTACAAGGAGAAATAGAGAATAAATTACAAGAGTTAGCCACGTGAGAAAGAAAGTCTAGGCAGTGCAGAAACAACATAACTAACAGAATGATTAGGTGCTGCACTAAGTGTGTGCTACTGAACATAATGCAATTCCCGTGCGTTTATTCGAGCGTGCTTTCTCAGACGTGCAAGGGCGATCGACTTCGTTCGGGTGCCGTCGTGCTGGGGTTCCCCGCACTCAGCTCGCAGCGAGGTTTAGCGGTGAAAGGTGGAGTCATTTGTCAGGCGGGTTCTTTAGGAACTGTACTAGGCAAAACTATATGAAATAGTTCAGAAAATACGCAATGAAATAGAGTTTATCTCAAAATTCTCTTGATATTTATGTATTTAAGGTAATATAAGCGACCCGGCGACTATTTTTGATGTCCTGGTTTTTAATGAACGAATAAACTATAATCTAACAAATAGTTTAATAATATTTAGACCTTGAAGGACTAATATTTCAATAAAACTATCTTGTACGGGTTCTTATGGATACAGCCTCTGAAGAGACGATTTTTAAATAACTTCCCATATATTTCTAATGGAATTAATATAAGAAACTAACACGCGAGTCCCAAATTTAATATAGAAAAGGATAGTACGAAATTTGCCTTGTTTTTCAGACAATGAAGAAAATTGTTCAACGAAAGCAGTCGCAAAACTGGGTAACAGCTCGAACGAGACCCTTTTTCAAGTACGATATTGCAATTTAAACGGGATAATTCATAATTCTCAGTTTAAAATACACTGTAATTTATGAATTACAGGTATAATGACAACTATTTTTAATATGAACAGAATAAATAAGATAATTGAAACTTTTTCGTAAATTCAATTATGTGCTCCACCAGCGCCTGGGACGCACTCCTCCATCTGTTTCACGAGCTTCTAAGAGACATTGACTTCACCCGGATGCCGCACAACCTCACGTACGACGAGACACGTTTGCGAGAGAGATGCATATGGTGCAGCACATGATTGGACACTTACCGCATATATTTGCGATGCTCGTTGACGGGAACAAAGTATTCGTCATAGCCATCGTTGTAGGCGGCACCGCCTCCCAAACCGAGCGCCGCATCGTCGGCAGGAGGTTTGGCAGGTAGGCGACCCAGGTTCACCAGCTCCAGGTTAACCGCTTCTGCGGACGGAGTTTTCTCAGGCGGCCCTTCCTGTACATACCAAGAACAAATTATTCATGTTAGTCCATTCATACCAATTATAGGTGAGACACATTATAGACGGAGAGACAACTCGGAATAAGAATTTGTGAACTGGTGATATTCAAGCACTTTTTCCACAACATCAGACACATTCCTACATAAACCTTACTAATTTGTTAGTGTACCTATTAAGTCACAAGTAGTTTCATACACACTATTGCTTTTTCCAATACGGAGAAAATTAAGATTGAAGACGGAAAGATTACTACACGATAGAGTAAAAATTAAAAAGTACAGCTGGAAAACTATCGAACTCGTCGTAATGAAATTTCTTTCTCTCTGATAATTTGTTGCAGTTCGTTGAAGTTAATTTGGTTTTATATCGTGTGACGCTGAGACAAAGTAATTGGGATAATAATAGAAATAATATTAGGTCATTTTGTAGAACTAAATGCGCGAGATATCAAACTCACTGAAATTAATCTAGTTCGAAATGCCTTTACGAAACGATCAACTCCAAGGTTAAAGATAAAATCATCCACGGTTACCTGTCTGTTTCGTTGCCTATACAGGCAGCGGACAAAGCATAATTTGTGCCCTTGTTCATTCGATGTCGATCAATTTCATTTCTCGCCCATCATCTAAGAAGACCGCACCTTTCTATTTGACATGAATTAGAAATCATTTCCATCTATTAATTAGCATCAAGGAGAAAACGTCATATTACGTAAGGGAACTGTTAACCTCGTACAAGAAAAAAAGGATATTACCCTAAACAAATATCTATACAATACTCATTTTATAAAACTGCGAAAATATCCTCAGCTATCCCATTCATATGTTATGACAATATTCTCGGATCAGCCATATAAAAAGTTATCTTCCAGATTTAGAAACTGTTGATGCAAGTAGCATATTTACATAAACACGTCATAGTAAGTGTGCGAAGTGGCGTAACATCTAATAGCTTATACATTTTAATTGACCATATGACCTCAAGAACGAATCTTCATTTTTACACGGGCACTCCTCCAAATTGCGAAATAAGACATAATCAGTGTTAGTGATTAATGTAAGAACAATCTTCTAATAATTTCATTTCATAGTACAATTTCTCATGTTCCAAGAAGTAACAGCACTAAAATGTATCATCGATAGAGTAGTTATCCGGACTAAATTTTGGATGAACATCTCTCAATAAAATTAAATTTAAAAGCGACACCGCATATCTCATAATGCGATCGCATTGAGCCTTTGATAGATGACTCGTCTTGCGTCAGAAAAGAACAGTACGAATGAATAAATACAGAAGGGAATAAATCACTCGTAAACCTCTTGCAGTATCGTGCACACTAAGAGCACTACGGTTACCTCACATCATTAAATATTCTTACATTTTGTGTCGCTCAGATCGTACATCTACGTAACAATGATTCTGTAATTCTTTCTTTCATTACTGGTCATTTAAAACAGATTTGTTGGGATCATGTTACAGGAATACATCCAGCATCACATATCAATATGAAACAGCTCCCTTACGCCCTCTCCATCCACAAAATATATTCAAAGCAGTCGTTCTTCTCCTCAAAGAATTGTATACAGAGAAAGATCACATCTTTATTATACCTTCAATAAGTACCATCTCTTCAAGTTAACTTTTCATTACTATTTCATTATTCATTTGACACATGAAGGAAATCACTGGTGTTATTTTAATAAGCTACTTCTCAATCGTTCGTATTTTTTATTCCAAAGTATTAGTCAAAGACAAAACTGCCAAAAGAATCATAATTTGAACACTTGTTTAATGTGAATAACGCATTATTAATTTCAATACAATTTGATAAATGACTGAGAAGAAAAGTACGCTGAAAACTTACATATTGGAGTAAAGAGAAAAAAATCTAAAAGTAATGAACTGAAAAATGAAAAAAAAAACTGTCGCAGTACACTCCACAGATATTTACAATAATATAAAATAAATAATAAATTGCAAACTGTGTGTGATTACGAGCAGCACAAGGAGCTGCTTAACTCTCCCGGAGGGACCATTTCATAAGTCACTAATTCTGATCTAAGCATCGAAAGACAGAGAAAAGCATGGGTTTGATAGGAGATGCGGTAATTATGTCCACACAGCCGTGCTAAGATAGAGGTGTGCACAGACAAAATTAAATCTATAATAAATAATAATAAACAATAATAAGCAAGCATGAAATAATTATTAGTTTCAAGAAATTAATATTAAGTCGAATACAATAATGATGCGATAATGTACACAGCGAATTAAAAATTTATGAATTGACATTATAATAAATATTAATTAGATATTGAAAGATTAAGATTAGTCCTCTAACATACTTCCTAAATATCGCTACCACAGGTAAAAACGACTAATCGTGGTTTCTATGACTGTTCTTCGCGTATCTACAAAAATATTGAGCAAGCGATTGCCATAGGAAGCGCGTCAGAGTAAATCAGTGATGTTGCACGCCTGCGCTTGAGGTTCATCAACTACGCTCTAGTTTCTGGTCTTCTCAATAATAAATCTCTTACAACATGAACTCGCAGGTCTTGCTACATATGACACAATAGGGATCTGTCGTTGCCGGTGACTACAAGTAGCAAAGGTTAGAGACACGTCAAGCTCTGATCTATTGATTTATGTGGGTATTCTATTATAATAAATTTGTCAAAAAACAGTACAAACTGGATATGACCACGTGGAGGACATAAACTAATTTACTCTCCGGAAGCAAGCAAGAGACCATCCCATCAATTCCGATCAAGGGCCCTAAGGCAGAGGCGGATTCAAAAATTTCAGCAAAAGTTCCTAGATAAGAGTTATAAAAGATAAGCTGTGAGTTATAATACTAATAGTATGTCAATATGTTTGTAATTTAACGCAAATATGTTTGTAAATTTACATGTACAAGTTATTATCAATCTGTAGAATATTCTGAGGATAGTGTTTAAAAATCATAAGAGTTGAAAAAACACTAAATTCACGATTTATTGTTAAAATAAACACGCTCCTAGACAAAGCCTAGAGAACCTGTATAAGAAATCCGCCTCTACCCGAAGGAAAAACGGAGAAAAACCCGGGCCAG
>NNCF01129835.1:73660-90008 GCA_002313205.1 Laupala kohalensis | reverse complement strand
CTTCAGTAATTCGGTCTTAACAAACAAGACCGTTTCATAAATATAAATGCAGGGAAGTGTTAAAATATTTAATTTCTTGAAATCTCTTAGATTGTAATGAACCTCACCGCCAGGTAACATATTAATCATGTTACGTCGAATGAAAATGAGAGACGGGACCGGGATTCGAAAGTCCCGGGTTCGAATCCCGGTCCCGTCTCCCATTTTCATACGACGTAACATGATTAATTCCTTGAATAAAGGTTTACAAGTGTTTCGGGGGTGAGATTTACAAATTATCCGAACTATCCTCTTCTGAATTCTGAAAGTTNGGTTTACAAGAGTTTCGGGGGTGAGATTTACAAATTATCCGAACTATCCTCTTCTGAATTCTGAAAGTTTGAATACTCTGACAGGAATTACCCCAGAAGGTAATGCCGTAACGTAAAGGGGAGTAAACGTTTGCAAAATATACGCAACGGCAAATATGTGGACTAACTANGGACTAACTGCGTTAACTAAGTTTCGGAATGCGTAACACAATTTGCTTAATTGGGAATTAAGATTGTCAACGTGACAATTCAATTTGAGGTTGTCTTGAATATGGTGACCTAAGAATTTTGTATTCGTTACAGTTTTTAATTGTCTTCCGTTTAAAGAAAGAGAAACCTGGTGTAAAGATTTTGTGATACTATTGTGAAATGACATAGACACTATTTGTCGGTGTTTACAATGAAACGATTTGAATGAAACAAAGTCGAAAGGTTAGACAAAACGTTTTGAGCATTGACGTGTTTACATAGTAAATTAGTGTCATCAGCAAAAAGAACCATTTTGCAATCTGATGTGGATGATGACATGTCGTTCACATACAATAAAAAGAGTATAGGGCCGAGAATTGATCCTTGGGGTACTCCGCAAGTAAGTGGCTTTGTTTCTGAAAGACAACGCTCAAGTATTTTATTTTTAGTATAGGATATTTCTACCTGTTGATATCTATCTTTTAAATAAGAAGTTAGTTTAAATAAGAAGTGGAAGTCCACGAATGCCTAAAGAATGCAATTTGGAAAGGAGAATTCCGTGATCGATGATATCGAATGCTTTGGATAAGTCAAGAAAAACACCCTGAGGATTTTCTCCACTGTCTAGAGATGTGGTAACATCGTTTAAGAAGGAAAATATGGCGCTTGTAGTGGAAAAGGATTTCCTAAAACCGTGTTGATCGTCAGAGAGAATGTTATATTTTGATAAAAAATCTAGAAGACGCTTATAGAACAATTTTTCTAGGATTTTTGAGAAAGTGGGTAGTAGAGATATTGGTCGGTAATTTCCAATATTAAGTTTGTTTCCTTTCTTGTGTAAAGGTTTCACTTTAGCTCTCTTAAATATATTGGGAAACACCCCTTCCGATAAAGAACTATTAAAAATATTTACGAGTGGATTTAATATAGCGTGGGACGAAGATTTAACAATAAACTCAGGTATATCATCTATGCCTCGTGAAAATTTGTTTTTTAAGGAGCTGATGATTCCCATGACTTCACTGGCGTTAGTTTCGGAAGTGAACATAGAATTGGGTATGTGGGTGGTAATAATTGGAGGACATTGATTTGGATATATTGAGTTCGTTATTTTACCAACTTCTGAGAAGTGAGAATTAAACAAACTTGCGATGTCCTGAGGATTTGACACGATCTTGCCATCGTTTAGTAAAGAAACATTTTCTTCGCGATTTTCAGAAGTTGACGTGTAATTGTTAACAATATTCCACATGGCTTTCATCCGGTTGTTCGATTTTAGTATATGCCTGTCGTTTTCCATAACTTTAGCTGCATAGACTACTTTTCGGAGAATAGTCTTATATTTACGAAAATAATTATGGAATTCGGGTGGCTGGTTATAGCGTTTTGAAAGATAATATAAACGGCGTTTGTTTTTTGAAGAAATTCTTATCCCTAGGGTGATCCATCTATTGTATTTTTTTGTGTTAATTAACTTGCGTTTTATGGGAAAACTAGAGTTGTAATGTTTTAGGAATGTTGAGATAAATACATTGAATTTGTCGTCGGTGTTTTGGCAATTGTAAACATCTTTCCATGTTTCTTCACGCAAATAATTTATAAATATGGATTGATTTATGTCATTAAACTCTCTTGTACATTTTTAATGTTTTTAAGCCGGTTTTAGTGTATTATTAATAGTCAATACTTGAGCAAGGTGATCACTGTATCCGGCGATAAACACTTCAGAGAGATACGAGATTCCATTGTTGACTATAATTTGATCTAGCAATGTTTGAGATGAGCCGGAGAGGCGAGTGGGGTCATTTATCGTAGTAATAAGGTTGAAGGAGTCGATAAGATTCTTGAATCGATTAACTGGTGAATGTGCAGAGTCGGATGTACTCAAGAAATCGATATTGAAATCACCACATATAACGATAGATTTAGTAGATTTATGTGCGATATGTTCTAAAACATTTTCGAAGTTCCGAAAAAATATGTCAAGATCTGATTGAGGAGGTCTATAAATACACAAAACAACAATACCGGTGTCGGTCAGTTCAACTGCAGAAATTTCGAACACACTATCTACGCAGAAGTTCTCGTAGCCTGTCAGTGGAGAAGATAAAATATCATTACGAACGTAGATACACGTACCTCCGTGGGGATTTTTGCCTTTAAAATTTTGCCGACAGTAAGAACTTGCTAAATAATAATTAGAAATAGCAGTATCGTTGATGTTGTTAGTTGAAAGCCAATGCTCTGTGAGGCATAGCAAATCGAATCGATTTTCGTGTACCAGAATTTCAATGTCTGTCAATTTGTTTGAAAGGGATTGGACATTATGATGAAATATAATTATTTTATTTTCGCAAAGAGTTTGTGACTCACGAGAAATGGAATCGACATTAGATTGTGGAGAGGAATTTGAAATTGGTACATGGTACAGCTTCTAATTACATTCAGTACCTTTAGGTAACTGCAAAAAATTGTAATATATTTGATGTTTTAATTGGCACATTTTTTAAATCATTATATATATATATTACAGAGAAAATTCTTCTATGGTATTGTTTGGTAATTACTCAGAGCATAATGAGTACGTACACTGGAAAATAAAATCTTTAGAACTCTCGAAAAATATTTACCAACAAGAGACGAACCGTGAATTTATTTAAATCATCTAGTTTCAAATCCAAAAATTAGTGACGTAGCTGGTTTTGAAACCAGTCGATTCATATAACATCACGTTTGAAGTAAGATTAGAAATGTGGCAAATATTATAAAATACTTATACTTTAGCTAGTATATAATTTGTTATTAATAAGTTTTAAAAACAAATGAGAATTTTAAAAAAGGCTACATTTTTCACTTTTTCTTCGAATAACTTTTCATAATCACACACTTCAACTTTTCATATGACTAAGGCAGAAGTCGGTGCTGGTGAAGTATTGATAGAGTTATCACTTAATGAGTAGAAGTCACTGCTGCCCTTTCATACATCTTATGACAAAGTTTTTTCAGCAGCGAGACGGTCACCTTCAGTACTATTTGAGGGTTTCTGTACACTTAAATCCAGTACGAAAGATAGCCACCACACAGCTGAAATAGCTTCATGCCAATAAAATGTATGAAAGAACAGCAATGACTTCTCATTAATTGACAACTTTATGAACACTTTACCTCCATACAACTTTCCGTACAGTATTTTAAGGGCGAGGATATATTCTAAACCTACGCAATCTCAATGAAAGATCACAGATCAAAAAGTTTTTATGCGATCTCGCCAATCATACAGAATGACTAGCTGGTTTCAGTCACGGCAGTTGCAGGAAATTGCAAAGCACTACAATCCTCGCGAAAAATTTCAACGCCGTCGCCGTCACCTGACTGATCTCTGATGTTTGTTTATTAGCTTTTGGGTAAGGTATAGATATGGTTTTCATGTTCAAAATATTTCATTTAATAACTAAATTATTGTAATTAGTTATTTTGAAATCATTCAATACAGCACCTCACGACGTTCAGCTTCTAAAAAAGGGAATTGGAGTTACAAACTGAAATGGATGAAACAACAAATTTACTGACAATCCAAGATCTTACACAAATTTCGCTCTTTTCTAGTATTTCCATTTCATACTCGCATCCTTCGTAGATTTTGAAAAAAATCTCTAAACTCGATAAAATGCAAATAGCAATGATACTCACTTTAATGAACGTCCCTTCCATTATACAAATTCAAAATGTTGAAGATCACATAACATGTACAGATGTATTGCTGTCAATTTATTGGAAACTTGTGAAATTTATGTAACAAAATCTTTACTCAATGGTCAAATTGTCTCTTTAGGATGCTCTAAGCAACCTGCAGCGTTTGGGCAGCATGTGGTCCGTAAGAACTCAACAGTTTTGGTCTTGATATATTGAGGAAAACTAATGATTGTTTTGAAATAAAAAAGAAACGCCTTCTTGGCAAGTCGACACCTCTATGTATATTGCATGTTCGTATAAATTATTAAATAAAATTGGGTTAAACACCCTTCACGTGTTTCTTCGTTTCATTTTTATATCTGAACAATCCCAGCCTTTTAACGGTATAGATGGCATTAAAATATAATTCACCAACTTTAAAATATTATGTTAGATATATTTGCGGCCCGCGTAGTATTAAATGTTTGAGTATGTGGCCGACGAGGGTGAAAAGGTTGGCCTTGCCCTAAGGCATGCTCTTAGGGTTACAGCTAAAAACTAAAATGATGCCAATTTTGAAATATTTTCCCAAAAATGTTCCGAGTAATAAGTCTTAAGATGTTTGTTCATATTTTTTAATTTTATGAACAAACAATAGAGGACTCTAATGATCTAGACGTAGGCGAACCCTGAAGCACCACTTTAAAAAACAAACAAACAATAGCCAGAATTGAAATAAATAACACGGAATTCGGTCATTTCTTTCTCTGCTGTATTCTGATGGCAGGAGGTGCAATAAATACACTCGCAAACAAAGAAAAGTCCACATGAGCAATAATATGGACCGTTAGATGAATATTTCTGATACTGGGGCTCGAAAATTTGCTCCATTACAATACGGTTCCCGTACTAGCGTGTAGGGGAAAATGTAGTGTTTTTGGAGACTTATTAATGTATGTGTANGCGTGTAGGGGAAAATGTAGTGTTTTTGGAGACTTATTAATGTATGTGTAAAATGACTACGTGTAAAATGTAGCGATGAACTGATTAGTTTGTGACCGAGGAAAGCGCTAAACAAAGTGTGGATATTATCTCGTATGGCTGGCCACCAAAGAAAGAGGTGCAGACCTCCGATCTTTACCTGACAAAGGAATTTTCGATCATTTTCTCAAATGATCCTTATTCTTTTGATTCTACGATGTTACATTGAAATCCCCTTGGAATGAAAGAGGAGCATGGAAACTTGCAACTGGAGTAGCCGGCAATAAAAATAGTCTCATTTGATTCGGGGGCAAAATTTAATGACACCAGTATTTGACATCGCGATTTCCATATCATAATGACTGCATCGAGCATGGTCACTGAAGAAGGTTTGGAGAAGGCACTGGTCGCGAAGACGATGCACGTGATATAGGTGCTCTGCAGACAGAACCCTTGCTTCAGAGTTCCGAACGAAGACTAATGATGCGGTGAAGTTCTCCGAAGAAAGGGGAATGGAGAACCTCTCGCCTTCAGAAGACAAGGCCGAAGGCAGCTAATTACTCTGGTCGTTCACCTATTGCGTTACACAAGGTAATCACCCGCGACGAGCAAAATTTTCAACATGCAGTGTTAAGATAGAAACATTTTATATTTGCTTGACCTCCCTTTTGCCTCACACGCTGACATGATACATTTTGAACATGATACATTTTTTCAAGTGCCCGATTAATATGTTCCCTTCATAACCCTTGAAAGAAAAAAAAACGTTTCCTTTGCTGATTTTAAATACATTCTAGTACTCAAACCACATGACACCCAAAACGAACAGTGAATTCATATTCAATATGGCATTTTGTGCCACCTGTTAATTCGTTAGCAGATTCCTTATAATTATAGGAGCAAGAAATGCTTAGTGTATTATTAGGCGGTTTCCACGAAGAAATACAAAATTGCATGATAAAAAGAGGAAACATAAACAAAGTGAGACATATAATTATATTCCTGTGAAGATAGAAAACTCCCACCCTCGGTAGCTGACAGCTACTAGGAAATTTGCACGTATTAACTCTTACTTTCCAAAAGTCAGTAATCTCTCACCATATTAAAAATTCATATTATTAAAACTTCCAATTATTATGAATGTCAAAGAATTCAGACTTACGACACAAAAATATAACGTAAGCTACTTATAAAACATCAAAATCGTTAATACAAATTAGAATGAAAACTTTTAAACTTTTTTATCGACTAGGGGAAATTTAACCACAAATTAATACATTTATTGCGTGCCAGAATAAATTATTCACAACAAGGATATAGACGATTACATACTGAAAGAATTTAAACAGCATGTATAGGTTACAAAAGAACTCAAATAAATACTAAGAAAGGTCAACCATAACGAAGTCTCCTAATACTTCAGAGTTTACAAGTATTTGCCTTCGGAAGGAGCGAGATGATAGATGTATTATGCGAGCTATCTTCTCAGCACTAGCTCAAGTCAACGGAAAACACACCACAAAAATATTGTTTTTCTTTTTAATTTTTGTTTATTTTATGGAGACGGACATATACTATGTGACTCTCCAAAAATTCTCTGAATTAATAATACCAAAAACGCTCAACCATTTTGATCTTTGTGTTCCAATCAAAGATAGGCTTAATAACCAATTTACATAGTTTTAAAATGCTAAACACTGGAGGTACAATGTTGACTGAAAAAAGTCGTAGTGTAAATAAAAAAATTAAATAAAATTAGAAAGTCATGTAAATTTATGATTTATTAGACGGCCTTACTAAACATTAAAACTGTCAACATCAGATTCATCAGATTAAATAAAAATCAAACATTTCTCGGACATCATACGCCGTTTTAATGGCGATGTTCGGGAAAAGAACAGGTTTCCTGGCCACTCAGCCAACAGTGCCTGCAGCAGCAGCAGCAGCAGCAGCAGCAGAAGGGAGGAGGGGTGAGAGAAAAGACAAGGTGGATGCGTCGAGCTTCAAAAACTTGATATCCGTTCCTCGTTTCCTTCGATGGATTCCCCGCTTTCGTGTTTACTTCGTGATTCTCAACTCTAAGGATCATCAAAGTCATCAGTCTTTAAAAATTCTTTTTCGTAATAACCTGATATAATGATATATTAGAAAGAAAATTGTATACATTCCTTAATCTCATGTATGTGTAACAACGTTTTAAGAACCGTGTGCGTACTGTGAATTCATTTGGGGATTCCTATACCGTTTCTTTTTTTCTTCTTTTTTTTCATAAAATCAAGTCATAATGTGGAAGATAATAGACATTGCAAAGTTAAAGCTCGCTAAAACAAAACGCATACGAATTACGAAGTTTATTCATCCCTGTGGAAATATTTTAAGGTTATTATAGTGAAATTTTTCCTCTCCGAAAACATAAGTTGCTACTTGCGCCAAAGAATATAATTTGTAAAACGAGAAGGTAGATGACGATTCTCTGACGATGATCATAGAAGTATACAATTTTATGAGAACTATGAAATAATGTTTCTACTGCCTCTGGTACGGTGTACATAAAGACGGTGGTGGAAGCAATTTTTTTTTAAATAGAAAATTATATTACAATTAGTAACATAAGACTTGAGGTTTTAAAAGAACGCGGGAAGAGTGAATGGAAGAAGTACGGAAAATAACTGTTCAGTGCTCATAGTAAAAAAATTCACATTAAAAAGTAAATATATATTCTTATAAATCACATCGATTCACTGAGTGAGTATTTTCACTTAATAAAATGTGAAAACCGATATTTATAGGATTCATAATATTACAGTTCAGTACCATTTGTTACTATTAAACAGCTATCGCTACTAACAAAAATAAACATTGCTAATATATCTTCTGTAGAGAGCTATACTTCATCTGTTTAATATTTTTTCTGCTTCAAAGGGAAGAATGTCTCCCACATGAAAACAACGTGTAAAACAATTACAGATAAGATAATTGAATTCATGGCCGCTCCATTGTGCGGTGACAATAGCTGAATGTACTATGGCCATGAGTCATGAATCAGACACCGACATGTAGCAAACCGACTGAGAGGACTCCAAAGAAAAAAAAATCATTTCATTGTGCATTCTGAGCTATGTACATAAATTGGGAAGTGTCTGTTCCATGAAAGCTATTTCTGCTTTTAAAAAAATGTATTTTCCCCTCATTCGACAATACCAACTTGTAAAATATCGAAAATCACCTTCAATCCTGTTCAATAATAAATATTTCCTGTGAAAATACACTACGTACTTTGTGATGCTGGTGAAAGAAAAGCGAATTATGAACATTGCGTTTTCTTAATTAGGTATTACCTGATTTGAGTTGGGAACCAAAGGGTATACTTCCCTTGACTGATGATTGGGAACAAAATATTCCACTTTTAAGGGAATATTTCTTAAGAATTTCAATGATTCATTTACACTGTTTGTTTGTTTTTTGTTTTTCCTGAAAAACTGCTTTCGGAAATAGCTATATTTGAACAGATACTTCTCAATTGTGAAACGACAAATCGTACAAATTGAGCCAATTCTTCGTAAAAATACTTCAAGCTTCCTGTGTGAGTAGTGAGTTAAGGCCAATTCCATTTCTAAACTATTCAAAACTAAAATATTCATTTGTGCATGATTGAAATGAGCTATCAGAAAGCTTTAAAGACATTTCTCTCATTAGCCTTTTTGAACTTAACACGCTTAACACAGAACAACGAATTGTCATTATTTTGAAAGTAAATGTAACTATTCCTTTTGGATACATTTGATGATTAATACCATTTTCATTCAATATTTGGTCTCCTACGTCGGATCTAGTATAAAAATGTAATATAAATATCTAGGATAAAAATGTAATATTTATCACTATATTGAGCGTCTCCTCTCGTTTTTGTTTCAGAAGACTTTCCAATATTGCCTTTATTTTTCTATCATTAAATATAAATAGGGGGAGATGAACTCCCTCAGTACTGAGACATACTAAAATGTATTTTGTACAAAATTTGGAAATATTATTTCCAAATTCAAGTAAACTGGAATATGTGGAAAGTTCAAATTATAAAAGCTTTATCATACAAACTCTGTTCGTTCAATATTATTGCTTTCTTTGCTATTTTATTTCTGCTGTCTCCTCCTGGAGACCATACATCAGCCAATGATTTGAACGGATGGCTGCGCAGTATGGTTGAAAGAGAAACAGGAAGTTTCGCTCCAAACAACGACGACTGTTCGCTAGTATGTGCCCGCTAATGCTGCCATTCATGCTTCAACCATGACAGCTCACGTGACAAGACTCGCCTTCACGTACCAACAGACTTTCGACTGCGGTAATGATTAAATGCTGAAAACTTCTCTTAAGAAACCTAGAACCATGCTAAAACGTAAGAGTGGGGTGTCCAGTAGTTCAGTATCACATCCATAGAAAGCGACAAACCATGATGCATATTGAACCTAAAGATTTTCATCAAATTTCCCTAACTTAATAAATAAAGTACATTGACAAAAGAGGATTTAGCAAGAAGAATTTCTAACAAATAATTTCTGACTAGACACGGTTTTTGATACGTGCATTTTTATCGGCACAAGTGAGATAAAATAATACGAAACCTAAACATAGGAACACATATTGTGTTACAAAATATTTTGTAAGAGTGTATACTATATAGCAATGAGAGAGGTAAATAAATAAATTGTAATGAGTTGTTGGTTTTGAGGATGATACACAATATTTTACACTGCCAAAAATTTCGGAATTTCATGAGTCCTTCATCAGACCTATATACTATGTACAACAACGACAACAACATTGCAACCACAATGTATGTTGCAACAATGTATTTTATATTCAAGCACACTCCATTACCTATCATACTCCCGCAACATACATTTTTGTTGTTGGTTATCCAATGTGTATGATATATAATGTAGTATACTTGGATATGAAATGCATTGTTGCAACATACAACGTTGTTGTTTGTTATACAATGTATATGAAATAAGGTATACAGCCCTGATAAAGGAATTACGAAATTACGAAACTTTGACAATGTGAGATATGTTCATTTAAGACCCATCCTCAAAAACCAACAACTCATTATGAATAACGGAGTCAATAATCCAAAATGTTTGGAATTAAATGAATTCATGCATCAGACAGTAGATTTTTATTAAAAGAACAAACTGATCTTTGAACTTTATAATAAGTTTTTGGATGACATCGGAATCACAATAAACACAGAGAAGATGCGCCTGCATCCCGGAGGCAGAGCTGGGAATTGTTTTAAACGGCACAATACTTAAAGTACATCATAGAGATAAGAAAATAAGACGTTAAAAACTAGGAGATATGTATCATTGAGAACCCTGGAGGACTTAGCAGCAGAAAGGTTGATCGGTGGAATGATCTAATTGAATGGAAACAAAAGTTGAAAAATATTTCCTGAATGAAATTAAGTCTTTGGTTCAATATTTTAATCGAATGGGATTTTATCCAATACGTTACTTGCAACATATTTAAAAAATATTGTAATTGCATCCTTTGCCAGTTGAAAAGTTTTGACAGAAATAGAAGTTGTATCGAATATTTAACAAACATGCGACCCATTACGAAGTTAATTCTTGATAAGGTATGAACTAATGAAATACTAACATACTACAATACATACTGATGTGTTCTCTTTCTTTGGAGAGTAAAAGGTTAATTAACCTTACGTTCACAGTGACACATACAGGAAGTAGATTAGTTGACACAAACACGATATAGCCATTTCAAGGAGTATATAACAAGGATATGGGAACGGATTGAAAGGATGCTAAAAGATGAAGACAGCAAGATAGTGACAACTTACACCACATGACGTGAGCACGTTCAGAATGAACTTCACCAGAGAAAATTAAATTAATAGATAAGAGATATTGAGAAGGTTAATTATTATATTGAAAATATTGAATGTATTGTGTAAAGGAATGTATTGTGAATAATGTCGTTTAATGTCAAAAGATGTAGACGCGATTGAAAATAAATAAATAAGAAAGTGGTACAAAAGATTTGTTCTGTATAATGTTTAATATTATGTGAGAAAAAAAGTTTTTATCAAAACACTTAAGCTTTTCACTACGTGTATTAAAAGATGAAAGTAACTTATCGATTATGAATATTATTCAATTTTATCAATTAGTTATAGTTTTAGTCACGTTTAAGAAAGGGAAATTCTTTGTTGTCTGAGGACAGATGAATGAAAATAACTAAATAAATTTAAGTTACTCTCTTTTCAGAAAAGCTGGCTTTCGTGTGCCGTCACAGTGTCCTGTTTGGAACACGCCCATTGAAATGGCGAACGAAATATTAAACATGATTGCTACTAATTGGTGTTGAGTAGTAACTAAACAGCGTGTTAGCATTTCGCGAACAGCATCAACACTCTCTTGTCCAGGTGGAGCAAACAGCAAAGAGAGAACAGTTCACAATGTGCGAAAGGCGGGCGCCAATTTTTCCTATTAGTGCTTGTCAGCGGAGTGCTTGCAAGTGAAGGAAAGCAGGCATTAGACGAGAAAGTCGTGTCGTGGCGCTGGAGACATTATTTGCTCAAAGACGGAACACAAGGCTGCGTCAACTACGACAGTTCTTAGAGCCGATGACTTGGAAAAACTGCACTCCTGGTAGGGATTTTTTTTATTTCCGTTGTTCAACACGGTAGTCTTTACGGTTAGTTTCAATTGCATTCTAATACCAGCAAAAGTAACCATGAAGTAGTAAAGAAATTCTTCACTACTACTTTTAAATGGGGAATGTTGTGTTTCAGCGTTGCGTAATTAAGATAGTTTCTCATTTATTTTAATTTTTATTGAAATACTTGAGTACGTAATTAGTATTGAGAACTTGAGTACGCAATTAGAGATAACCAAGATTCCTATTGTTGGAACAAAAAATATGTGGATCGCGTGAAAGTATTTGTATAATTAATAAACACAAAAAAAGGAAAGAACCTACAGGCAGAAAATGCTTCAAGTATTCCAAACTGAAGGTTATTTTAAACAGACAAATCAACCAATATCAGGAAAAAATGTGCCATGGTTTTGTAACTTATTCATTTTTTTTACTTTTAGGCGAAGAGAAATTAATGTTAAAGGTAAACTGTAAATACTCTCTTATAACCTCTATGGTGTTGCTGAGTATGTTGTTCACCCGTAGGTTTAAGTAACCAGGAAGTGATAGCAAATTTTAAAACTTGGAATGAATCCTAGGTTTGTTTGATAATGTGAAATTTTCAAATACGTTGTATACTATTATATGGTTAAAATTAAATTTATTTGTAGAAAATAACTGTACTTAAAGACAATCAACGTCACAATGGTTTGGAAGATAAGTCGAATTATAATCCTGCTTGCATTTTTAGCTTATATATCACATAATATATCATAATCGTGATTGCATTATTAGCTTATAAATTACATAATATATTATAATCGCGATTGCTTTATTAGCTTATTTAAGGAGAGATTTCTCATTGTTGTAATGAATTTAAAAGCAACTGCGTCCCTCGCACATGACTGCGCGAAAGGGGGAGGAAGAGCACAGACGTGCCTTGAGCGCAAGCAATATCACTGTTATCCAAGCAACGTCACTGTCTACCACAATTCCAGGAGCAAAATACCATTTAAAACGAATCAGCTCGTAACATAAATATCAATAAGCACATGTAGGACGCTTTGATCGTTTCACCTTTGAAAACCGTGAAGCATTTCGATTAGAAAGACGGGCTTCTCGTCTCTCTGAACGCCTTCGAATCCAAAAGAAATCACTGAGACTTTGTATGTTTTCTAAAGTGCAACATACACCAAGCTCCATAATTAAATTCTGATCATTCCGTTTTCACTTATTATGATGTATTTCTCGAAAGAAATATGAATATAAGGAGTTGAATACCAATGAAAATATAGATTATACTTCTTAATACTTAACTATCACCGTAGTGTTAATGATCCAAGTTTATCAAATGCAATGTCTTCTTTATGGCCGATGAATGCTTAATTTTTTTTCTTATATTCGCATTACTAGCAATGTACTAAAATGGATGAAATATGTTAAGGTTTTTATTACGGTAATGCAATGTCAAATTTTAGTACCTCCATATATATTTCACATTATTAGATCTAATAAATATAGACGTACTAACTATCTTTATCGCTAAAAATTATTTAATTTTTAATGTTGAATTATTTTTTAAAAAACATTTGCAGGTTACATAATTCGTTATACGTATTTGTATGAAGAGACGGTTTGCATTTCAGGGGACGCTTCCCGGAAATAATCCACCGCCAGTTATATCGGAATAAAATCGTAATTTAAAAACTTTTCAAAATGTTTTTAAAAAATTATTTGAGTTAGACATTATAATATTGCATTGTCATAGGGTTAATATATGTGCCAAAGTTCAGCTCAATCGTTTGGGGAGAACTGGTTTAAAACAGTTGTAAGATTTGCCCTAAACATAGAAACTAACAGGTCAAGTTAAATAAAAAGAGTATAAGTATGTAAAAGGAATATATATATAAGGAACCTATTGAGAGTCCTAATGCATCTAATTATGATTATTGGAAATGTATACAATTGAAACGAAAATTAACTGTTGTGAAGAGAATAATGTTGAAATGTAAAGAAATTGCTAATTTTAATTCTTTTATGGGAGCAGCAGATTGGTCTGCTAGATTAGTTTTGTTCGAATGTCCTTTTACAGTGAAAAATTTAACTTTTCATTATGCTCCCTTAGTAGAATCTAATGGTGTACCAAATAGAACTGATATGTCTGTTTGTACTTTAGAGGACATAAGTTTTCGATTAATATATTATTTACATTATACTCTATCTAATGTTGTTTGTCGTCCACAGGATTTGGTTAGAAATTCAAGAATTAATTGGATGTAAGGATTTGTGGCCTAATCATGTACTAGAAATATTATGGAAAAAGGAAATAAACTATGGAAATAGAATGATATTGTGTTCTTTCTTTTATGGTAATGGTCAACCCTGTGACATGCTTATTGAATTTATAAAAACATTGAGAAAGAAGCAATATATATATTCGTGGACACTGTTGTGTCACTCGCTAAAATTCTTTACGTTAAATTTTGTTTCCCTAGATTCTCCAGTCTTCTGATTATACTCTCCTCAAGTGGGTGTGAGTTTAGGGCTGCCGTTTAGATGACCTGATTGGTTTGCTCAGATTTTTTGAGTCTCAACACTTAGAAGAAATCTGGGATGAACAAGTAGAGATGACAATAGACGTTTCGGTTATCATAAAGCTCATTCCGAAGGAGGTCCACAGACCTAGAATTGACATCAGTTCTTGATCTATTTATGAAATATCGCTCTTTCGAACAAAACTTCAACATTTAGAAGACGGAAGCCTTTGTAACCAAAATATATTGACTTCCCTACAGAAATAAAATAGCATAGGCAATATTGTTTAACAATAAAAATACATACTTGGCAGCCTGGGAAACACCGCGTCTTAGTAGATAGTTCTACCTGCGTTTCGATCATCCAGCTGAGATCTTCAGGGCAATGTCAGAATCGAACAGTCCTAGTTACTGCCATACACAGCTTCGACTTAGATATTGCCCTGAAGAAGACAATGGCATCCTAACCGTAACGTTGATAGAGTCACAGCATTGTGTGTAGTGACTCCAATAGTGACCAACTACACGTGTGTACTGACTCCAATTACGGAGACCTACGTTTACAACAATAAACGGTAATGTTTGTATTATACATGCACGTCTCTTAGAAGGAAGGTGAGCGTGAACTGCAAGTCTTTGCAGACGGCTGGAAGAAATAGCAACAGTATAAGAAGAGAATCGGCAGGTACAAATTGAAAAGGGAAAATCGGAGAGCGCAGACGATTAGGGTAGGTGGGTAGGGACTTTGGAAAAGCAAAGAGAGAAAAAAGTTTAAGGGAGCCGGATTCCCTGGTTTAGTAGCTTGCCCAGAGGTCCGCGAAATGGAGCTTACAGAAAGAGAGCGTCAGCGAAGGGTTTCTCCACAGCAGTGAAAGACGCAAATCTATCTCAACCAAAAGAACTTAACACTCCTTCCCGATAACTCCCCAAAAGCCACGACAAGTACGACAAACAGACTCCATTGCCGGATTTAAATATAAATAAATTTTTCAAAAAAGCAATTACAAACCTCGTATGACCACGAGGAGGACAATAATCTAATTTACTCTTCGAAAGCAACCAAAGGCCTTAAGGTAGTGTCATTTTTTAGTTGCAGAATGAAACAGTTTGCCAAAATTTGAATGGAAGTTGTGCAGTAGAGAATAAATTATTCTTGGATGCAACGTTATTATGAATGCCCAACAATGGGATATTTAATTTGCCACTCATGTAATAAATTCTGTACATATTACGTATGAAGTAAAATAAAATGAATTGTTTTGAATTGTAAACATATCGTTCAACTGTTTCATAAAGATGAGAGCAAACAAAAATGTGTTTTAGCAGATATTTATATAACATTTACGATTAGAACGCAGGGGCATATCTAAAGATGATTCCAGAAATTTTCCCCGATTTTGTGTGTGTGTGTGATTTTGCTTCAAATTATCAAGCAAGACTCAAAATTAATAAGAGAGCAAAATGGTTCTCTTTGCTGATGACACTAATTTACCATGTAAACACGCCAACGCTCAAAAAGTTTTGTCTAACCTTTCGGCTTGGTTCCATGCAAGTCGTCTCATTTTAAACACTGACAAAACAGTGTCTAGGTCATTTCCCTATAGTATCACAAAATATTTACCCCAAGTTTCTCTTTCTTTAAACGGAACACAATTAAAAACTGTTACAAATACAAAATTCTTAGGTATTCAATTCTCAATATTCAAGACAACCTCAAATGGAATTGTCACGTTGACAATCTTAATTCCCAATTAAGCAAACTGTGTTAGGCATTCCGAATCTCGGTTAACGTAGTTAGTCCACATATTTCTTGTTACGTATATTTTGCAAACGTTTACTCCCATTTACGTTACGGCATTATCTTCTGGGGCAATTCCCGTCAGAGCATTCAAACTTTCAGAATTCAGAAGAGGATAGTTCGGATAATTTGTAAATCTCACCCCCGAAACTCTTGTAAACCTTTATTCAAGGAATTAAATATCTTAACACTTCCCTGCATTT
>NNCF01129835.1:42081-73535 GCA_002313205.1 Laupala kohalensis | reverse complement strand
TTTTTGGGGGGGGGTCTTTAGGGCTCATCATTTCGGGAATCGTTCTATATAATTACCTCTTCAAAAATATAAAAGATATTATGAAATTGAATCTCTTCAAATCCGCCATTGCTGTAGTACTTTTGAAATAACTTCCAACAATTTCAAAAACTATTTTCTTGCTTGATTGAGTTGTGACTTATGATTCATATTAATTAAGTTTTGTATGCACTCAATTTTGGCACGGTTGTGTACGTTAATTCTGTAGCCCCATCCTGGCCCGGGTTTTTCTCCGTTTTTCCTTCTGGTAGAGGCGGATTTCTTATACATGTTTTCTAGGCTTTTGTCTAGGGGTGCGTTTATTGAAACAAGAAATCGTAAATTTAGTGTTATTTCAATTCTTATGATTTTTAAACACTGTACTTAGAATAATCTATAGTTCGATAATAATTCGTACATGTAAAATAAATATTTTATGTTAAATTACAAACATGTTCACATTGTATTAGTGTTATAACACGTAGCCAACTTTTTATCTTATCGAGGAATTTTTGCTTAAATTTTTGATTCCGCCTTTGCCTTAGGGCCCTTGATCGGAATCGATGGGATGGTCTCTTGCTTGCTTCCGGAGAGTAAATTAGTGTATTGTTCTCCTCGTGGTGATATACAGTTTGTACTGCTTTTTTGACAAATATATTTAGATAAAACGTTTAGTATCGCATTCTTATAATGAACCAATATTCAACGCTGCGGTACTTCAATCACGAAACGGACAGAAAGAACGGCAAAGGTGCATATAAAGCAGAAGACGGAAAACATAGAAGAAGGCATATTTGTAGGAGACAATACGAGCCAAACAAGATAGGTGACAAACACTTACAACAACAGATGCAGAGGACAGAAGAAGCATGATCTAAACTGAAAACAGGAAAAGTAAAAAAAAATGAAAGTTCCATGACAAGTAATGACCGCGTGTGGGACAACAGTGGAATGTAGTTACAACACCACTACAAATTGAAACGTATCCGAATTAGTATTATACAACTTTTAATGGACATTAGAAAATATTATTGTGATAGTGTGTACAGTCTATCTAAAAGTGAGTAGAAGATCTAAGAAACTATCCATCGCATAACATACTTAACGATACTACATTAAGACGTAAATAGTCTAATTATATCCGAATTAATGTTCAGAACAAAACGAATGGTGTGGTATACATACATGTTGAGTACGGATGAGTTCGTAATTTGAGCCAAACTTTACTGATAACATTCTCTGACCAAACGTAGAATTCATAAGTAACAAAGACTGTGTCCTTTGAGGAGATGATATCCACGAGATCCTTTCTACTCTCTCTCGCGCTACTGATGGTTGATTGGTGCGGGAGAGGATGCAAACGACGCACCTGCCTCCAACAGCACATGTCATGCGAGACGAGAACGCTTTCCAAGTAAATGACGCGACCAACAACAACCAGTTAAACGCATCTGACTTTCGTGCCTTCACGAGACACGAGAGATTTCAAAGACAGATTTCCTTTCATATCATGTAGATGAGAGAGTGTTGATTAATCAGGATAAACGGAACGAGATTTAACCACTTCGTAACATTTTACCAGATGAGCCAAATTTTTACGATAAAGCATTCCAACTTAAAACTCCAAGACAATGACTTTCACTTCTTGGTTTAAATTTCATTTTGGGTCAAGATTGTTTCCTTAAAATCAAACAAAACCTATACAACCTCGTTTCTTTCGGATGAAAATAACATTCAAATACTTTTTCAATGATTGGGTGCCTTTGCATTACTGATAACGTCCGTATCATTCGCAAGCAATTATCCATAACCGAACTCGAAGAAATAATTGTTGGTTTTATTGGAAGTGGAAAAAATTTGAAATAATTGTCTCGTGTTTAGATAGTACACCTAGACAGTAAATCGAAAATTCGACTCATTTATCTTTTATTTTACTTAAGGAGACCTTCATCAATGCATTGTATACATTCCACGTTATTTTTTTTAAATACGTATTTTCGATCATTAATGAAGTGTTAACACGATCCCCCTTGGAAATAAGATAAAGTTAAATCGAGTTTTCATTCCTAAACTATTCTTTCCTGTGAATTTCATCAAAACCCTTAGAACCGTTTCGATACAAAAGGGAAATAAATACGAGTATACACATTTGTCACACACAATACAAGGGAAGAGCTTCGTGTACTCGCTGCAACCAATATATGCGGTGGTTCCTCGCCACTCCAGCTGCACAAATATTGTATTTGCGAAAGTGTTGTGGCAATTTACTTCACAAACATTGAAGCGAGATTACGATCTTAAAAGAGAATAGGTAAAAATTGAGAAAAGGTGGATGGAGGACTACATACTCTGCAATAGGACACAGCGGATGAGAAAGAAACAATTTTTCTCAATCAGAAATGGGGGCAATATGCAAAAAGAATTGTTAGCTCAGTTAATAACGTTTGTTGACAGGATAAAGAAACCAATAGGACAGGATGGAAAAAACTTTGGTGGGTATAAAATGAAAGAGATCGGGTGCAAATTCTGAAATATGATAACAATCTATAAAGACTATAATTAGCTAGCAACGAAGTAGAATGAAGAGAGTAATCAGTGGAAGCATAAGTGAAGTCTTAGAGCAATCAATGTTAGTTACTAATATCAAAAGGAAATACATCTCTCGATTCGCCCCACAGTGCTTTGACGAATTAATCCTTAGATCTATTTTGTTTCTTGTGGGTCAACAACATTGTATCAACACAATAGAGGTTGGTGTTGGAAATTTTGTTTTAAGTTCCGTATAATATTACTACCAGTTGTCAGAAAAAAAGGTTCCTTTTTAAATCCCAACATGCGTTTTGTACTCAGAGAAGATGAGACAAAAATATCTCAAATACCGAAATTTTTTAAAAAGTAGCACAATTCTTAGCAGATTTATATTTTCGTATTGAAGCTAATAGACTGCTACAGTATCCGAACTAGGAGAGCAACTCGAAGAAATGCATCATTAATGGTCCTGATCTACGACCGAACGTGTACGCAAGTTAGTCATGTTTTTACCCTGCATCAACATTTAAATCACGATTGATGACCGAAAGAATAAAACGTATTTACGATGTGGTTTATCTATTTCTAATACTTAAACTTAATGTTATCGAAGCGAAAAGATACTTTCTTCCCACGAGCATTTTTGCTGGTGAATTATTTGACTGTTTGTAAACCAACTGACTTGCTGAGACAGGGGAATGCGTAGATGAGTGGGCGAAAGGTCATAGCATCTCAGACTCGCGGCTCGTCGCGTCGTCTGCAGCGGAAACAGGATGACACCTGACCCCCTGATGCTCACCTGTTGCCTCCCTCCATGTACGAAACGATCGCAGACGAGAGATTTGCGGTTAGCATCACTTTCACTCTCTTCGTAGCAAATGGAGTCTCAAATACCGAAGGTGACCTTTTCTTCGTTTGTTTGAGCACAAAAAAAAACTATGCATGCCACTGGGACTTCGGCTATGTACTATTCAGAAACAACACACATCGGATTGGGTACTTTATCTGACGTCAACTACGAGTTAAATTCTTTGATTGGTCGGTGACTCCAATTTTTATGTCGAAATCTACTATTGACAAATCCAAAGTGGGAGGTCATCGGATCATGAATCTTTAAAGTGGACTGACGAAGGTTTGGAAGTGTTCGTCGCATATGCACCCCGGGACAATTTTAACTTAGGGACACTAACTTATCTACATGTGCGCCGCAAGTTCATGCTGTGGTGATGTATGCTCCGAGTCACGTACGTTTGTATGAAAATATATCAACGGGGCATATCAGTTGACATGCATATTGCCAACGTCTACGAAATAAACGCTAGTAACACGTTTCCGTTCGGACGAGGCCTGTTATGTCATTCGCCTCGGCTGTTGTTAAGAGAGGTTAGAGTGTAATATCTTCATTTAATGTACTTCTATGACGATAACACAAGAAAATAATATTCAAGAGGTTGCGAATCGTATATAAGTATAAATATCCAATGTTGCTACTAAATATAATTTAGAAATACAATTTAATAGTAATTATGACAATTTCATTAAATGAACTTATGACAGACTACATAATACTAATTGACACAATGAAACTAACTGAACTGAAAAAAATTGTCACAAAAATATTTTGTTATTAATCTAATGGTCACATAATTATTTTATCAATAACAATGAACGCCCACTTAACCCTGTATTGTTACTAACAACTTTATCAAAACCTGTTTTATACTTAATATGGCACGAAGTTCTATTAAGAAATTAAGTTTAATTATTTGCTAACACTTTTAGAAGTTTGGGACAACCAATATACAAAGGATTCAAACAAGGATAGGTGTCCTAATATGAGTATTAAACAAGTAACCAGGAAGCACTAGAACATTCGTCCCATAAACAAGTCACAGGAAGAACACGAGAACGAAGAGCGATGTTCTGGTTGGCAACACATTAAACTTTCTCAAACATCTGGAATCACTGCCAACGTAAACGCGAAGAACACAAAATAATTATATCATTCTCCTTATGGATCGGTGGAGAATGATTGCGTTGGCAATACTTTGTACCAACATCAAACTACTTAAACTGGAAGTAAATAATTAAGTAAGTAAGTAATTTACCATTAAAAAGAGCGGTTATCAACCACATATGATCACAACTACGTATACGAAGAAGAATAAAGTGATTTACAGTAGCTACCTCACAATAAACCTATAAAGTCATGTTTGTTTTTCCTGAGTTACACCCCTTCCATGCAGACTTATCGGACTTCAAGTATAGGTGGTGGTCCGTAGGGTTGGACAAGGAATGCGGGAACGCTGACAGAACGTCGTCGGCGTAAACATGTAGCCCTCTTACACTTAAAATTTTGAAATGTACTAGTTATTTAACAAGACTTGCAACGCAATATTTATATTTCCTTCGCCTTAGTATAAGATAACCAATGAACATAAATATATGCCAATAAAAAGTTTTTTTTTCTTGTTATACGATAAGAAAATATTTTGATTTTTCTTTAGTTAGAAACCTCCACTATTCCTGGATTCAAAAAAATTGTAAACATGACAATAATTGTTCTAATTTTTAAATACATTTCACTTGTTTCTGGGTTAGGATATTCCAAATACCATTTTCTGCATTATAAAATGGTGACAAGAAGAACCGAAGAAAACGAGAATTTATCCGTCCATCACCACATGAAAATACATGACAACTAGCGCCTATAAAATAGAAATTTCGAAAAACAAACCATCAAAGCAGATAATAATTATAAATTTTAGATAATCTGTCGCGACCGTTTGTAAATTCAAAGTGTTTCTAGTAATTTCGATGTGTAACATTTCAGAAATAATACGTATGTAATAATTCAATTTGTTACCTAGATAAAATTTATTTATTTACTAACATCACCTGACGATGACAGTAAGTAACTGTTGAAACATTGTGAACTTACTTTAAAAAAATAATCTACATACAAGGTAGTTCTAAAGATTTCAGAGACCCCCCTACCAGTGTCTACCAGATTTCAGTGTCTACCATAATTCGTTTCTTTCCTTCATAATACGATAAACTGAATGAGACCAAACAAATGATCAGAAACTTATCACGTAGATTAAGATTTTAAACAAATACATCTTATAATATTGATTTGTTTCACATTGATGGGTAAGGAACAACCTGGAGTAACGATTCTTCTTTACAAAGAACCAATCAATTGGAATCTCCGTCGCTCAGCTGAACAGGTTTTGTTCTTTCAAGGTCATTTTAAAGTTTTAAAGTCCGCCGATACGAAATGCATTCTCTATAGAAAATCGAATTGTCCGCTTCACTCAAGAAAACGGAGAAGATTAGTTTCTTTTCTGTACTCTCCCACAGCCGGGAAATTGGAACCATTAAATCTGGATGCACTACTCATTTCCTTAATTCTCTAGCTGATTTTGTAATTCTAGTGTCGCATTGGGAAAAAGTATCCGAAAGTTGTTTGTTTTTTTTGAGTGAACGAGCATTTTTCCTTAGAGTGGCCTTGTCAGATGGCGCCATAATCGACTCACAGTTTCCTACATAATTAGTTTGAAGTTCCTTACAAAACAGGATATGCGACATTTCCATCTACTATGTTTCATTTTACTTTATTTTAATACATTAAATAATAACTTTATTTCAAAGAAATATTTTCTTTTATTTCAACGAATACTGCTGAAATTATCTCACTGAAATTGAGAAGATGTCTGTAATACAACTCAAAAAAAATTAGCGTTTTCCTTTCAAATATTAATACATTTTTAAAGCTTGTGTTTTTATGCCCTAAAAAGATAATTCCTACAAATATTGATAAATTTCTGCACGTAATAAGATATTTTCGGGTAGTTCAACAATAATTTTGAACACGAACAAACTCAAAAATATTGTTAGTTATAAAGTAATGCATCGTCATTCAGGTGTTACTAAGAGTATCCCCAAGAGAGTAAATGTAACGTTCGATAATGAAAATCTAGACCGCATATTCTATTTTCTGAGAGATTCATCAGTTTTCTCATTTGACATGTTGATGGAGACATTAATTCAAAGAATAGTAAAAATAATGTTAAGTGAAAGAAAGGAAAAACTAATTTACGTTCTACGCTACAGTTACTTTCTCAGACTTGGGGAACATACGTTATTGACGATTGTCTTCATACAACGACAATTGTTCATACAAGGTATATGTAACCTTTGTGAAATTTTTGTGTACTATATGATAAATTTTTATAATACATAATGATATTTTAAAGTTAATAGATTCATGTTTATTATGATAACCATTAAAATATAGTAACACAACATTATTAATTAATAAACATTACAATGAATTCACGAGAGTCGATTTCAAAATACATCGCTAAAATCAAACGTGTAGGGTAACACTCTCCAGTTATAAAATTAAATAATCGACAATTGATAAAACTACTAATGAAAAGTCGAATGGGAAATCCCGTTTTCCTGAAACGAGGAAAAAACAATGAAATGTCTGTTCTTAAAAGCTCAAAGCTCCACTTTCTTTTATAACACGTTGCGTCCCATCAGCATAGCTCCACGGCAGCGCGGGCGCTCCACCTTCTACGAGTGAACACGGCGGCGCGGCGGTGCGACGCGACTGAACGCTACAATGGCGCTGAAGGAACAAGTGGTTTTCTGACGGAGCTCAACGCCTCGCCTCGCCGCACCGCACCGGTGAGATGGAAGCGTGCTCTTCGGCACTTGGGTCGTCGCGGCTGCTCGTGCTTGACGTACTTAACATTCCAATGCGAGGGGAACGCGGTGTTGCAACGCACGAAGAGAAAGGACACCCAACGAGGGAGGGAAATAATGGCAGGAGGAGAAACCTCTGTCAATAGACGCGACGCTACCGAGGTAGGAGATAGCGTCCGAAACACATGAAATTGTTACGAACCCCTATGGTAGCTGAGTGGCGAACCAAGTCACTCCGGGTTCAATCCCCGGCGGGACCAGAAAAAATGTAGCTTTTCACTTCAATGTCTTAGTTTATATTGCTGTGACATCGGTATCCACCTACTTGCCTAGTATACTACTAATCCTAGTATCACTAACTCTTTCTATAACTAACTACTACTAACACCTCCACGTGGGTCAAATGGTAAACCCAGCTAACCTTCCTACCTACTAACATTAGTCCTACTACCCACCTTCTACCTCCTATTGCCTCATGTCGACTAGCTTTAGTAGCACGCTATATTTCCCATTTACAAATACTACAAGTGATATGACGAAGCGAAGACACTGCATACCACGCAGACCGGTGCTGTTCAAAATTCTAGTGAGAACATAAGATCATCACTCTTTCCTCAACGTTCACCATGACATTCAGGTTTTCCCCGAACAATAATGAGTCCCGAAAATATTTCTTTGGATATAAAAATCTCATCATCTTGATGCCCTGCTACACAGAGCTATAATTAGGGAACCAACTTCAGTGGGTGATCCTAACAGCAAATGAATCAGATAAGTTCATATCAACA
The DNA here is from genome assembly GCA_002313205.1 of Laupala kohalensis. Taxonomy (NCBI): domain Eukaryota; kingdom Metazoa; phylum Arthropoda; class Insecta; order Orthoptera; family Trigonidiidae; genus Laupala; species Laupala kohalensis. The sequence goes on along the minus strand of NNCF01129835.1, from coordinate 65,484 downwards.
TATGTGAGTAGTAGCTAGTTCGCAATAAAGTAATTAGTACTGGTACATTACATTAATAGCGTGTCCGTGTGCCTTGAATTGCGTGTCCGTGTACTGTAGCTCCTGACGCTATTCGGCTAGTCAGAAACATTCCAATGAATGAGGTAATCCATGGTGCGTGGTGAGAATGCTTGCACCCCATAGCGGCCACTCTGAGCATCTTTTGTAACATGGACGCAATTAATTCCGTGTGATGTAACGTATCAGTGCTAATTGCTTTCTTGCTGACTAATCGTGTATTTCCGTACATATACTTTTCTGTTTCTTTTCCTGAAATCACCCCCTGAAGTTTTCCCCTTTCTTAAACGTAAATGTAAACGGCGGACCATAGTGACTACTAATCAGGGATATCATGTGTTGTAGATTAATATATAAAAGGAAATATTTTCGGGACGCTTGGTTGTTCAGGGTCATCATCCACGAGTTCTGAGAAAACGTGAAAGTCATTACGATCGGAGAGGTAAGAATGAAAATCTTCCCCCTAGAATTTGAACACCGGTCCATTCTGTCAACGATAAAAACGTTTTCAAGGACAAATAAATTTATTGATGAATACTGGCGCACCTGCTGTTGTTTGGCTTGAATTTGATACAACTGACCCGGGTCATTTGGAGAACTAAGTCAAAACAGATTGAAAAAATTTCCACACTATATCAATGTTAAAAATGCGACAGAAACAGCAAAAACACCAAATTAATTGGAAAATTTTATATTAATATAGTTAGAAGGATATAAAAGAAATACGAATGGATGTCATTCATTAACTTTTTCCCATCGGTGCAATAAGATATCGTTTATGGTTAAACTTAAGCTAAGCGTGTACGTTAACGAAATTGAGCTATTTGTTTAAATTGGAATTTTGTATTATATATATTTTTAAACGTATTGTTCAATATTCATTATTGCAATGTATGTATATTGTCGGTGTACGAAGTTTTTCTTTCACAATCCATTACTTCGTTTATTACTGAAACCAAAAGAATTTGACAAAATAATTTTCACACTTATTCTGATATTTATTTCCTTTTGTCTTGGTTTGTCTCCCTCAGTAAACCAGCAAAGATGTTTAAATTAATTTTTTTTTCAGGATCTCTCGGTACATCCGAAACGTATTTGTTTCAGCAGAAAAAATGTTTTAAAAAATCAGTGCCTTATTGACTGATATAAACATGATAATTGGGAGAATAGCACTACTTCCTTGACGCTGAATACTGGAAACTTCGCGTAGTACCACTAATATCTTTCTTTCTATTGCTTCTACAATATAATACTTATTATGCAACAATTCTCCCAATTATCCTGCTATATAATATAATAATTACAATATAATATAATTCTTATTATACAACGAACCTCTACGTGGTCAAACGCAGTTTGTTATTGCTTTTTGACAATAAATTTATGTATTTATTGGGACGAGATCCATTAGCGTGAAAATTATGAACGTTTCTCTTCTGGCAGTTTCGTGTTCTAATTTTTTCACTTCTCCCCATTCCATTCGCTAGGAAATTTTCCGTTACCAAGCTCAAAAACAAACAAGAGTCTATTTCTTATGTTCTTGCCTTTGATTTGACTGAACTGATCAAATTAAGCGTGAAACTTTATCTTATCGTTTTGTTTTTCTCCTTTGCACTCCTACACGTTCGGGAGAAGTAGACTGAAACTGACGGTAGATATGAACAGTTTAACGGGTTGTCTTCAGGTGCCTGTAACACTTTTTGCCTCAACGATGTACGAAAACAATTTTCTTCCTTAAATGAGACCATGTAAGTACGTTTGTTTGTTTTTATCTCCAAACCCCACTATGATTCTTGACGAATTCTATTCAGTCATTGAAAAAACTACTTCGTACACTTTAAAGTATTACTCTTTAAAGTAACATTGTGACATAAAGTAAAATTGGATACCCACGTACCCAATTCTATGTTCACTTCCGAAACTAACGCCAGTGAAGTCATGGAAATCATCAGCTCCTTAAAAAACAAATTTTCACGAGGCATAGATGATATACCTGAGTTTACTGTTAAATCTTCGTCCCACGCTATATTAAATCCACTCGTAAATATTTTTAATAGTTCTTTATCGGAAGGGGTGTTTCCCAACATATTTAAGAGAGCTAAAGTGAAACCTTTACACAAGAAAGGAAACAAACTTAATATTGGAAATTACCGACCAATATCTCTACTACCCACTTTCTCAAAAATCCTAGAAAAATTGTTCTATAAGCGTCTTCTAGATTTTTTATCAAAATATAACATTCTCTCTGACGATCAACACGGTTTTAGGAAATCCTTTTCCACTACAAGCGCCATATTTTCCTTCTTAAACGATGTTACCACATCTCTAGACCGTGGAGAAAATCCTCAGGGTGTTTTTCTTGACTTATCCAAAGCATTCGATGTCATCGATCACGGAATTCTCCTTTCCAAATTGCATTCTTTAGGCATTCGTGGACTTCCACATCAATGGCTAACTTCTTATTTAAAAGATAGATATCAACAGGTAGAAATATCCTATACTAAAAATAAAATACTTGAGCGTTGTCTTTCAGAAACAAAGCCACTTACTTGCGGAGTACCCCAAGGATCAATTCTCGGCCCTATACTCTTTTTATTGTATGTGAACGACATGTCATCATCCACATCAGATTGCAAAATGGTTCTTTTTGCTGATGACACTAATTTACTATGTAAACACGCCAATGCTCAAAAAGTTTTGTCTAACCTTTCGACTTGGTTCCATGCAAATCGTCTCATTGTAAACACTGACAAAACAGTGTCTATGTCATTTCACAATAGTATCACAAAATCTTTACCCCAGGTTTCTCTTTCTTTAAACGGAACACAATTAAAAACTGTTACAAATACAAAATTCTTAGGTCTCCATATTCAAGACAACCTCAAATGGAATTGTCACATTGACAATCTTAATTCCCAATTAAGCAAATTGTGTTACGCATTCCGAATCTTAGTTAACGCAGTTAGTCCACGTATTTCCCGTTGCGTATATTTTGCAAACGTTTACTCCCATTTACGTTACGGCATTACCTTCTGGGGTAATTCCGGTCAGAGTATTCAAACTTTCAGAATTCAGAAGAGGATAGTTCGGATAATTTGTAAATCTCACCCCCGAAACTCTTGTAAACCTTTATTCAAGGAATTAAATATCTTAACACTTCCCTGCATTTATATTTATGAAACGGTCGTGTTTGTTAAGACCGAATTACTGAAGTGCCACCCTTGCTTTATACGAAACAGTCTCGTTCACGAACACTATACACGCAATAGTAGTAATATTCATCGCCCTAGAGTGTCAACCACTCTTTGCCAAAAGGGACCATACCATTCGGGAATCGTTCTATATAATTCCCTGCCCAAGAATATAAAAGATATTATGAAATTGAATATCTTCAAATCCGCGGTTAAAAACTACCTCCTGCACCAGTGCTTCTACACTGTAAAAGAATTTATTGATTTTAACAAAAGTTAAATTCGTCTTGTGCTTTATCACGCCATTGCTGTAGTACTTTTTAAACAACTTATAACAATTTCAAAAACTATTTTCTTGCATGATTGTGTTGTCTTATGGCTCATATTAATTTAGTTTTATGTGTACTCAACATTGGCACGTTTGTGTACATAAATTCTGTAGCCCCATCCTGGCCCGGGTTTTTCTCCGGTTTTCCTTCGGGTAGAGGCGGATTTATCATACAGGTTCTCTAGGCTTTGTCTAGGGGCGGGTCTATTGTAACAATAAATCGTGAATTTAGTGTTATTTCAATTTTTAAGCACTATACTCAGAATAATCTATAGTTCGATAATAACTTGTACTTGTAATTTTTTGCTTAAAATTACAAACATATTGACATTCTATTAATATTATAACTCGCAGCCAACTTTTATCTTATCTAGGAACTTTCGCTGAAGTTTTTGAATCCGCCTCTGCCTTAGGGCTTTTGATCGGAATTGATGGGACGGTCCCTTGCTTGCTTCCGGAGAGTAAATTAGTTTTTTTCCCTCCACGTGGTCATATGCAGTTTGTACTGTTTTTTGACAATAAATTTATAGTATTTAAATATATAGTACTGCTCTGGACCTTTAAATTAACCATTTCTGTCCTTCCGCTTATTTATATAAATATCCCAATCACTCATTTATATAAATAAATGTACCTATCAAATAGGAAACATCGTTTAGTTACGTTCGTGTGATTGGATACACATTCGAATAATAAAACATACTATCTAGCCTCCTTTTTTCCACTGTGCCTTTATTCTTCAAAAACACTAGTATGTTCTCCCTATTTTCCTTTTTATTTACAGTATATCTACACATTTCAACATCTAAAGGAGTTGAAACCGTAGCTCTGAATAGTATGTATATCTTTTACTTCCGTTTCCTTATTCTAGGTCTTGCCCCTATCTTTTTTATTTTACAAATTCCACCATTTACGTTTCCTTAACTTCTGTTTGACGTTATTTTCTTCATTCACTTCCACTTATCGACCATGTTATTGACATTTTCTCGATTCAAGCAATCTTGTTTTCTACCATCTCGTATCAGTGTCAAATCATCTATAAATATAACAAACTGATGATAAAATTCATGCTTGATTAACACACTTCTATTCTATGACATCATAAACTTCCTGGTTCTCATTTACCTATGATAAATAACCACATCCATGCCCGTAGCAAGAATTTTGGGACGGGGGTGGACTCTTGACAAAACTTTACTTATGCTAAATTCAAGGTTATAATGTCCTTAAAATGTTTTTGTTAAATTGCTTATTTCACGTAGTTAATGAGTAAACATTAATAAATTAATACCGATAATATTTTATATATATTTATTAATAGGTTAATTAATAAATTCTTATACCGATAGTTATTTCATTATATTTGATAATTTATAGGAGTGCACGGGTCACCAGAACTCCCCCTCCCCAAGTGCCTGGTCCTTTCTTTGTCATCAAATATATATAACGCTAGTAGTTCCCGAATTGAGTTGCAGGGAAATATTATTCTTAGACATTTATTTAGCCGTTTCCTTTTAATTTGGCTAAACCATTTATTACGAAAGAAAGAATTGGGATATCATATATTGGGTTATCGTGTACCGTAGTGTTTCTCATGGTCCCGCAAGACAAGGTCTTGAAAGAGAGAAGGAAGGGAAGAAGTCCGTTATATGATATTTCTGAAGTTCCTTGGAACAAGAATCCATATAAATTATACAATCACTCAATGCAGAGAGCTTTCAAATCTATTCGTTGTCTACTTTGGATTTTAACACAGCCTATAGAAATATGAACTGTGTTATAAGGGCATTTAATTGAAATTAGTTTCATTGAAAACGTGGTATTCAGGATTCATTGGATTCACTGTCATGTTATACAACTACAGAAAAGATTAGACATTCTGTGTAAGAACGGAATGTTAAAGGATTTTCATAAAGAGCACATTATATTCAGTTTTACATAAACAACTTTCTTATGACAACTGATACTACTTTGACTTGAATCTTGAATTTACTGTTTTCTCATTCGTATTATTTTAATGCAAAAAATAACCTTTTTAAAAACAAGTTTTTATTTAAGCGATGAACTAAATCGATCAAAATAAGTTAATATTTCCATTAAAGTAATGTTATGTCAAATGCTAATGCTTCCATACATACTTCACATTAGTGAATCCTAATAAAAATAAACGTACTTACTATCTTTATCGCTCAAAATAATTTAATATTTTATGTTGAATTATTTGTTTTCAAAAAGCTCGTCGCGCGAAATGTTCCTAAAAATGGATACGAATTAATTTCATTGGACAGTGACAAGTTGGTAAGTAAGTGCTTGCCGATGTATTATTTACAAAGAATCTAACACAACGAACAACGCGAAACAAAGAGGAATAAAATTATGTAAACTGAAGCTAAAGTTAATGAAGATGTGACTCTGTAAAATTTGTTCAACTGCATTTTTTCACTGCATATGTTTCGAAACAATGCTACGTAATTTGTTAGCATATCGTTGTATTATAAGTTTAATGCACGAAGCAAGCACTTAAAGAAATCTTAATCTCAAATGTAATCCAGTCAATTTTTATACATTTCTTTAAAAAACAGTCGCTTTGTTTCCCTTAGACTCGAGAGTTCTTTTATGTACAAATATGTCTGTACCTCGCCCAACGCGCTTCGCCTCGCAGCCGGCGCCGTGAGAGGGAAAGTGTTCGGCGCCTCCACCGAGGGAAGAGGAGCGACAAGTGACGGCGGGGGCGGCGAATGGGCGGGGGCGGAGATAAAAGGTCAGCGGGCCGCGGGAGAGCGTCCGTGTTCCATTCCGGGTTCCTCCTACTCCTCAGGCACGAAGACGCAACATGAGTACTTATATTGAAACACCTTCAAGAATATTACAGATGAAATTCGATTTTGCGGAGTTTATTGTACTCAAATTCTGTTTAACGAAAAGACAGTAGACATATGCTTCGCGATGTTTGTACTAAACCATAAGGAAATCGGAGAATAAAAATTCTCTAGTTCAATTTAGGAAATAAAATTTTCTCCTGAAACAAGAGTTAGAATTTGTTTATGAAAAAGGTAATTTTTTTCAAACCGCACTGACGATCTGTTTGCATTGCTGTATAACAATCAACCGTTTCTTCCGACCATATAAACGTTGATAATTAACTCGCCCGAGAATCCATTACACGCACATTATACTACCGAAACCAAGAGACTAAATGATCTCGCTGATGCAGCTTTAACCACATGGTTCCTGTTTTATGGTAATTATTCATATTTTTCACGCTTTCAGTTAATGGCATTATTCGAGTATGGTATAGAATAGTTAAGACTCATTCTATGTTCGTAATTTCTACGACTTACAACAACAATCGACAACTGAGGGCTAATTTTGATGAAATTGCGGGCGGCGAGACAAACTTAAGAAACGTATGATTTTATTGTCTTATCACAATAAATATTTCTCAAAGAACAATACAAAAGAATTCTGAATTTAATTGTATGCATACTTATCGAAAGAACTTTATATGTAATCATTCTTAATCGATTTGTTTTCCGAACACAAGATTTAAAATACTTCTAACCTACTAGTAATAAGTACATAAAATATTGGAATTAAAGGAAAAGTTTGTAATAAGTGAATTTCCATTCTTACTTTCTGTGGTAATGGATATGAAGCATTCTAAAAAGGATATTACCACCACATTATATGACTCAAAGAAAACAAACAAAATCTTTGGAAACATTATCAGATTTCCGTACATCATGATCATAATCATAATCACATTTCATAACCAATAAAGACTCTTGCTTTAAATAATGTATCTCACTGAATAAACGAAATAGACACTCAAATTTTTGAAGTTACTTTTTTTTAACAAAATAAACTTTTAATGTGGAAGGAAGATATTTTAGTTCAAAACAATCACGCTTACATTATAACCTGGTTACAGATAGTGAACGAAATTAAAAGAACGAAACAAATTAAACAAAATTCAGTTTCACTTGAATGAGGTATTTTCATAACTTTCGCAATATTCAGGTCCTGGTGATTATAATACGATCTGCTTGTTCTAATTTTAATTTCATGAAGATTATTTCACCAAGATTGCCCCTACTCAGACACTCTCCGAGATCCATTGTTTGCAAATCATACAATTAACTTTTTATTCTCAAGTCTTTGAAAATTATTTTCCTAGCGCTCTAATTTCCCATTGCACGTAACATGTAATTCAATACACATTAGATGAAATTTGTCTCGTGAAATGTAGTGAATTTGTTCTACATTCCGAAATGCAGAATTATTATACATAGAAGTTATGAAATTGAACAGATTAATCAAGAAAACCTTTCCATTTTCATCTAAAAAGTATTTAAAATAGCCTCATAAAGAAAAATTTCAAAAATGGGAGATTTTGTATATTCATATTATCTACATAGCTTGTAGGAAAAGGTTTTATCATTTTATAAAATGAAATTATTTTTTCTACTTAACTAAACCGTGGTATATGTGTACCAATTATACATATGTTTGCTTTCGTATTAGGAAGAACAGATCAATTTTACAAGATGTAGATAGATTCATGATTATTATTTACATTGCATTTGATTAAGTCAAAAACTTGAAACTGATAGTTTTTAGCTACGTTTTCAGCGTTGTGTTAGATTCATTGGCTCCAAAATAACAGAGGATGTTCAATGTTTGTTAAACAAAATTTCATACTTCTGTACTTAAGACGTTCTGTTATTTTCACATCCTCCTTCCCTCATACACACACTGAATAAACTTTAACGTTCAAAGACACTGCATTTTCTCTTTCCACTTTTCACTGACGCTTGGTGCTACCCTGTGTGTCTCATATACCGACAGCTAATACTCAATTGCTACATATAAAAATTTCGTACATCGATAAAAAATTGTTTTTCGTCAAAATTAGTTTAAAGCATTCAGATTTTATTATTAATTAAAAACATATGTTATTACCCGGCGCAAATCGATGGACTTAAAATCTTGACCTAGATACAACCATTTATTCCCTGAGGGTATTTCGCACAAATACTCCTTGAGCTGAATGCTCCTCGAAGGTGAAACGCTCCTCGCTACAGACGACAAATGTTATTTTCAATAGAAATTGAATTAATGGAATAACTTCCAGAAATGGAACCTGCTTTATCTCATGGCGTAAGATCGCTAAATAGATAGAAAAATAGATAAACTAAGCATTCTAACCAACCTACTACACTGATTTTTAGATTTCGAACACTGAATATTGATGGAAGAAATTGCTAGCAATCCATGATTCCTTCTATTGGAAGGAATTCGGGTAATCGAGACTAAGAACCCTAGTTTAGATAACTGTTTTGCGATTTGGATAACTGTTTATGCCTCACAGAGCATTGGCTTTCAACTAACAACATCAACGATACTGCTATTTCTAATTATTATTTAGCAAGTTCTTACTGTCGGCAAAATTTTAAAGGCAAAAATCCCCACGGAGGTACGTGTATCTACGTTCGTAATGATATTTTATCTTCTCCACTGACAGGCTATGAGAACTTCTGCGTAGATAGTGTGTTCGAAATTTCTGCAGTTGAACTGACCGACACCGGTATTGTTGTTTTGTGTATTTATAGACCTCCTCAATCAGATCTTGACATATTTTATCGGAAGTTCGAAAATGTTTTAGAACATTTCGCACATAAATTAACTAAATCTATCGTTATATGTGGTGATTTCAATATCGATTCTTGAGTACATCCGACTCTGAACATTCACCAGTTAATCGATTCAAGAATCTTATCGACTCCTTCAACCTTATTACTACGATAAATGACCCCACTCGCCTCTCCGGCTCATCTCAAACATTGCTAGATCAAATTATAGTCAACAATGGAATCTCGTATCTCTCTGAAGTGTTTATCGCCGGATACAGTGATCACCTTGCTCAAGTATTGACTATTAATAATACACTAAAACCGCTTAAAATCCTTTACAAATTTACAAGAGAGTTTAATGACATAAATAAATCCATATTCGTAAATTATTTGCGTGAAGAAACATGGAAAGATGTTTACAATTGCCAAAACACCGACGACAAATTCAATGTATTTATCTCAACATTCCTAAAACATTACAACTCTAGTTTTCCCATAAAACGCAAGTTAATTAACACAAAAAAATACAATAGATGGATCACCCTAGGGATAAGAATTTCTTCAAAAAACAAACGCCGTTTATATTATCTTTCAAAACGCTATAACCAGCCACCCGAATTCCATAATTATTTTCGTAAATATAAGACTATTCTCCGAAAAGTAGTCTATGCAGCTAAAGTTATGGAAAACGACAGGCATATACTAAAATCGAACAACCGGATGAAAGCCATGTGGAATATTGTTAACAATTACACGTCAACTTCTGAAAATCGCGAAGAAAATGTTTCTTTACTAAACGATGGCAAGATCGTGTCAAATCCTCAGGACATCGCAAGTTTGTTTAATTCTCACTTCTCAGAAGTTGGTAAAATAACGAACTCAATATATCCAAATCAATGTCCTCCAATTATTACCACCCACATACCCAATTCTATGTTCACTTCCGAAACTAACGCCAGTGAAGTCATGGGAATCATCAGCTCCTTAAAAAACAAATTTTCACGAGGCATAGATGATATACCTGAGTTTATTGTTAAATCTTCGTCCCACGCTATATTAAATCCACTCGTAAATATTTTTAATAGTTCTTTATCGGAAGGGGTGTTTCCCAATATATTTAAGAGAGCTAAAGTGAAACCTTTACACAAGAAAGGAAACAAACTTAATATTGGAAATTACCGACCAATATCTCTACTACCCACTTTCTCAAAAATCCTAGAAAAATTGTTCTATAAGCGTCTTCTAGATTTTTTATCAAAATATAACATTCTCTCTGACGATCAACACGGTTTTAGGAAATCCTTTTCCACTACAAGCGCCATATTTTCCTTCTTAAACGATGTTACCACATCTCTAGACAGTGGAGAAAATCCTCAGGGTGTTTTTCTTGACTTATCCAAAGCATTCGATGTCATCGATCACGGAATTCTCCTTACCAAATTGCATTCTTTAGGCATTCGTGGACTTCCACATCAATGGCTAACTTCTTATTTAAAAGATAGATATCAACAAGTAGAAATATCCTATACTAAAAATAAAATACTTGAGCGTTGTCTTTCAGAAACAAAGCCACTTACTTGCGGAGTACCCCAAGGATCAATTCTCGGCCCTATACTCTTTTTATTGTATGTGAACGACATGTCATCATCCACATCAGATTGCAAAATGGTTCTTTTTGCTGATGACACTAATTTACTATGTAAACACGCCAATGCTCAAAAAGTTTTGTCTAACCTTTCGACTTGGTTCCATGCAAATCGTCTCATTGTAAACACTGACAAAACAGTGTCTATGTCATTTCACAATAGTATCACAAAATCTTTACCCCAGGTTTCTCTTTCTTTAAACGGAACACAATTAAAAACTGTTACAAATACAAAATTCTTAGGTCTCCATATTCAAGACAACCTCAAATGGAATTGTCACATTGACAATCTTAATTCCCAATTAAGCAAATTGTGTTACGCATTCCGAATCTTAGTTAACGCAGTTAGTCCACGTATTTCCCGTTGCGTATATTTTGCAAACGTTTACTCCCATTTACGTTACGGCATTACCTTCTGGGGTAATTCCGGTCAGAGTATTCAAACTTTCAGAATTCAGAAGAGGATAGTTCGGATAATTTGTAAATCTCACCCCCGAAACTCTTGTAAACCTTTATTCAAGGAATTAAATATCTTAACACTTCCCTGCATTTATATTTATGAAACAGTCGTGTTTGTTAAGACCGAATTACTGAAGTGCCACCCTTTCTTTATACGAAACAGTCTCGTTCACGAACACTATACACGCAATAGTAGTAATATTCATCGCCCTAGAGTGTCAACCACTCTTTGCCAAAAGGGACCATACCATTCGGGAATCGTTCTATATAATTCCCTGCCCAAGAATATAAAAGATATTATGAAATTGAATATCTTCAAATCCGCGGTTAAAAACTACCTCCTGCACCAGTGCTTCTACACTGTAAAAGAATTTATTGATTTTAACAAAAGTTAAATTCGTCTTGTGCTTTATCACGCCATTGCTGTAGTACTTTTTAAACAACTTATAACAATTTCAAAAACTATTTTCTTGCATGATTGTGTTGTCTTATGGCTCATATTAATTTAGTTTTATGTGTACTCAACATTGGCACGTTTGTGTACATAAATTCTGTAGCCCCATCCTGGCCCGGGTTTTTCTCCGGTTTTCCTTCGGGTAGAGGCGGATTTATCATACAGGTTCTCTAGGCTTTGTCTAGGGGCGGGTCTATTGTAACAATAAATCGTGAATTTAGTGTTATTTCAATTTTTAAGCACTATACTCAGAATAATCTATAGTTCGATAATAACTTACATGTAATTTTTTGCTTAAAATTACAAACATATTGACATTCTATTAGTATTATAACTCGCAGCTAACTTTTTATCTTATCTAGGAATTTTTGCTGAATTTTTTGAATCCGCCTCTGCCTTAGGGCCCTTGATCGGAATTGATGGGATGGTCCCTTGCTTGCTTCCGGAGAGTAAATTAGTTTTTTTTCCTCCACGTGGTCATACGCAGTTTGTACTGTTTTTTGACAATAAATTTTTTTATTTATTTATTTATTTATTTATTTATTTAAACTGATTTTATCCCTGAAATCAGTAGAATATATTTTTTATGTAGTTATAGTACGTTGTTTCAAATATTTGTCTAGCCGTTTTACCTGATTACATGTCCGGGAACAAAATTGAGATATTTTAAATTGGCGAACTGGTAAATATTTTGAATTGCCGGTGGTCTAGTGGTAGCGTCTTCGCTTCCTCGATCCCATTGGCTGAGCGGTAGAGCGTGGGTTCAAACCCTGCTCGACCGAACTAGGTGAGGTTTTCAGCTGGGGTTTCCCTCACCTACTGAAGACAAATGTCGGTTCGGTACCCTAAGTTCCCCGGCAACCCAACATCTCTCCTTCCCAATTCCCTTTCTCCAAGTCCAAAGGTTAGGTGGAAGAGCAGACCTCATGGCGTAAAATAAATAAATAAATGTCTCACCTAGTCCTTCCAATCATACGAGGGTAGAAGCAATCACACCACTTGAAAGCCACTGATGTTCGTTTGGACGATTGTTTCGGGAAAAGAAAAGGCAGTGAACACGACCTCTCACTCACCACATTCGTTGCAATTTTGCATCATTCACTCATTTACTCGTTGCGATCCGACGAGGGGAGTCGGTTTCCCAGCACCATTGTAACGCATGTGCGCGTTGCTCCCACGGCCGACTTCTCATCAGTTGAAGCAGCAGCAGCACCATCAGCCTCCAAAGACCACCGTTCTCTCTCTCAGGCTACGAAGGCTACAGCTTCTTGCATGCTATCTTCGAATGATCCTCCACCCATTTCTCAGATTTTGGTTCCTTCAGAACAAGGTAGAGGACGAAATATGAATTGGATGTGGTGGAACTCGAAGCCCTCTCCTCTTCAAAAGTATAAGGATTTTTGTTCATTTATTTGATAAGGAAAACAATAAAATATTTTACTTTCAGCTCCAATTGAAAGACCTGTTACGGACAATTTATATCTACTTTATAGATAAATAAATAAACAAATTTATTGTCAAATAAGCTGTACAAACTGCGTATGACCATGCAAGTAACTATTATGTCAACTGTTCTTAAGATACTGTGTTGCCTCGAAAATCTGCTTCATTCATCCCCAACAAAACGCATAAATCCGGTTCCTTTCGTGCTTTTATATCATAAATCTTACAACTCAAACAAAATAAAATCTGCACTAATTACCATGATCTCCTGTTAATTCATCTCTCAATCCCTAACATTGCCCATACAGATATAAATGTTCTTGCTTTTTTATGTCTCCTAGTACTTTCTCTCCCTTCTATAGCTATAATCTCTTTAAAAGATTCCACGTTAGCATCTTTTTTTAAAGTTCCTATCTTCCAACTTATATTTTATTTTCCCTAGTTTTACGTAAGTTTTGTCTCAATATATTTTATTGCATCCCGATTACTTCCAAGTTTGATGGCGTATTTTTCGAAAATTTTGCGTGGTTTTTAATATTTAACTGTTCTTTTCTTTGAGACTTCGAAATAAAACTTCCTCTTTTATCTCCACATGGGACGCAATTGCATGTTGTTCGTTGTAGAGAACAAATGGTAGGTTGATTCATACTTCATTCCGAAAACATCGAGAACTATATCAGTTTTTCACACAAACTCAACTGGATAGCTATCTGAAAGCTTAAGTATTAAGTGTTGTGTTATTTACATTCTCGTTTATGAGAATAAAATATAATTGGTAGTCCTCCAATAATATTCTGAAAAAATCCTCTGATAAAAACGCCTATTTGCGTACTTAAGAGACATTTTTAAATATTTGAAATCTGATATCTTTTTCTAAACATTTGGCACTTCTGTCATAAATATGAGGAAAGTCAAAGAGGAGAAATGTTTTAAAACTTAATATCCTTCACATCCTTAAAATATTATTTTGTAAAATATATTGACTATCGGAAGCAGTTCAGTTGTAGTAAGTTATACATTACAAGGAAATCTTTACTTTTGACAAACGCCTAATGTAATCATGAGCAATTTTTTTAATGGGCAGAATATTTTGAAATCCGAGACGATTTGAATTTTAACATAATCCCTTCCCTCTTCATAACTCTGGAACACCTATTGCTTCAATTTATTCCCAAAGGTTGAATTTGAATAAGACTCATTTTTTCTCCTTTTTAATGTTTCCATGTGTTAACTTAGGTTTGGTGAAGACAATGGAGAAACTAACGAAGAAACAATTAAAACGAAAATACAATCTCAAAAATAATATTCTAGCGGTTATTTTGATGACAAGTCTCAATGTTAATTATACCTTAGCCATACTGCCGATTGTCTGCAGTCTAGATGATAATACATTTTTGTGACTATGCAAGCGACCGATTAGAATATTTTGAAGAGAAACTACTGACCAACTCATCGGGAAACGGGTTCATTAAAAATGGAAATCTCACTTTTCGTTTTCCTTAAATTTGTAAATGGAAATACAAATAATTTCATAAATCGTTTTGACTAGAACACAGAGAAAACAAGCACATAGAGGATGGTGACTAGAAAGAAGCATTCACCCATCATATTACACCAAATATTTTTTAATACAATGAGTTGAAATTGAAAAATGATGGAAGGAATAAGTGAAAAAGAAAAATTATAATTGTTGAACAACGAAAATAGCAAACCAATATTCACTGTAGAAAATTCACATTAAAAAATAACGATGAGAAATAAACATTAACAATACACAATCGTTTCAACGATGATTATTAATGACACGTGGAAATACATGATGAAGTATGATTCAATAAATCACGATGAATTCTCCATTACGAATTATGTGCAAATCATCTAGTATGAAGCATAAAGATGAAAATTACTTCAGGAAATATTAAAGATATTCGTAAATTATTGAACACAATACAGAACGAAACTTCTATCCACGAATGTTTTTAATCTAGTTTAATATTTGATATGTTTTTGATACATAACAGATCCCAACCGGCAATGCGCTATTTGATTGTATGATCGCTACGCTCACCTGGTTATGTACCGCTGCCCTGAAATAATAATGACGTAGCTGCAAAAACCTTAACAGTGCAGAAATGCATAAAAATATGATATTCCTGATACTGATGGTCCATTCCAGATGTGACAAGATTTTACGTGATGTCACTGTTCTTTCGATTTGGCACTATCGTCATTTTAAGTATGTTCTAGTTTTAAACAAATTTCTCAGTAAAATTTCTTTCTTATGATGACGCTATTGCTACTTAGTCTCAATAAATACATTTATATAAATGCACAGCGTGAAAGGCGTTCGTATGCAGATCGGGTGTGGACTGCGAGTGCCTCTTGCCTCGAGGATCGTTTTCGTGGAGTGGATTCTTGAAGGCAGAGTAACGCACTACGTGTCGTATTGATTTCACGTCTGCCTTAGCATTTACTTTCACGATCTTCTGAAATGCGCGTTACAACGCCCACGTGCTTCAAAGAAACGTTCCCTCTCGTACGCTACCTAACGCATGCGCGTTGAATTACGACTCTTCCTCCTTCGTTAATTGAGATTTGTATAATGTATTCAGTTGTTGTAACAAAGCCTCTAATTCCCAAGTCGACTTTTGTCAAGGCTCTTTGATTGCCTTCACTTTAAATGTGGTACCTACACAATTGAAAGAAGAAATAAAGGATGGTAAAGAAAGAAGTCAGAAATTTTCATTATTATGATAAGAAACAAATTTCTCTGTATATGATTGGGCGTTGACAAAAGGACTGAAACCCTCTAAAAATTGTTCTCTTCCTAACTTAAGAAGATATTTTTTATTAAAAATATTAAGTTGGCAAATTTTCCAGTATCTATCGTTATACTTATCCGTGTCTATCGATATACTTATCGTTACTCGATTAAAATGTAGCAAGAATGAAAGTGTAAACGATAATTCCCCTGATGTTCTCCATTCTTAACATCTCGAAATCTGAAGACCTCCTCATGTAAAAAAGGATTCCTCCACGAACACGAGTACAATAAGATCCCACAGCTCAATCAAAATCACAGCACTCTTCTTCACAAATTGTCGTCCAACAACTTCTCCAGTGAGTGAGCAGATTTACACGACGGTGGCAGTGGAAACCCTAGATGAGTCGTCGTATTATTAGGAAGAAGCTACAGATGCGAGCAAAGGATTCGATGGCCCTCACGTTACATTGCAGTCATTCTTATTTGCTACCTGTGTGACGTAGGTCCCAGAAAAATTTCTTCGTACAAACTAATTCACATTCCATGGGAAAACAAACTCTATCAATAAATGAATATCATTACATTGAAAATAACACGGAAAATTTAAACGTAATTACTTCAATTTAAGTGTTTATTTTGATAGCGCTTTTTATATGAGAAATAGTACTTATATTTCTTACTTATGCTATTTCTCAGTTTTCTAGAAAAAAAAAGTTTGAATGCGGCCATTTCTTTCACTAGTTTATTCCGTAGTGTAAAGCATTGAGAAAATGAATATTTTAGAAATTTTAAAGATTGATAGATCTAAAATATTTTTAAATGTTTCGTTCTTCTAAAATGAGATATATTTTTTACTTGTGCAATTCTTCTTTTGTACTTTTTATTGTCTGTAAATTCCTTATTTTGCCGTGTCTTTTTAAGCAAATAAATTAAAACCATCTCATTTCATCATACAAAAGTATATATTTCCTTAAGATTATGCCTGAGATAAGTTCAAAAATATCCTGGGAAACCCAATTGCCACCTACCTGTAAAAATCTGGATTTTAAATTAGGTTCACTCTACTAATTTATTTTATTTGATAATTGTTTCGTAGTTCATCATGAACACAGTTTATTCATTTCTTCGTTAAAATGTGAAATAGATTCAATACTGTTATTGAAAAAAAATGCAATTAATTATGTAATTTGGATTTCATATATTTCCGTACATCCAATTCATTTAATCAAAAATCGAAAATATCCACATTTATACGAAAGTGGAATTCAAGCTAGTAACTTTGATTTCTGGAATTCCAGTCGTCAATTTCCAATGGAAAGAGTGTCTTACAAACTGATCCTACACACTGGAGCCACGCTAAGACCAGGAAATGGAATAAGAAATTCTAGAACGAGACCTGTTCTCATCTAGATCGAAGCAGAGCGTTGCTCCCGATTCAAAGTATTCCTTCTCGCACCTGCGCGAGGCGTCGATAAGCGCCGCATTAACCCGGCAGTGAGCGCACCCCAAATGCAAACACAATACGTCGCTACCGAGTAAAAAATAACACTTTTGTTTACTGAGTATACAGTTCTGTGTCGTATGCATATTCCATTCTGTATTGTAATATGAAAGAATACTTATTTGCAAACAACATACGCTGTATAAAATTCCAAATTGTTAATTGTTTTCTGCAAAATGCAAACATGAACTATATGAACCATTTTATTTTATCTCATTTACTTCTTAAATTAACAAAAATAGACATCTTTTCCGTAGAAAGTATATAAAATTTAGATAAAATCTGAGAATGTATATAATAAACTTACAACATGATGAAAGATAAACAAGTTTTAAGACATTTTTTTTTGGATTATCGTCCCATTTCTTTATCTGCATGCCCTCTTTTAAAAAGATATTATTAAGAATTCTTGAGAAAACACCGCATTACTCGTACTTCAACTTTTGGTAACATCACCAAAAATGATATCACAACATATCATTTTTGAACATAACTTACAGACGTCATTATCTTTCGATCATTTTTCCAGAAGCATGCTTCACTCCGAGAAGAGCTTGCTTTGGAACGCGATTCTCAAGCACTTGCTGAGTCTATCTCTTTTCTTGTTTACCATCTCCAAGTATACAATTAATTTTCGTTTTTATAAATGATGTTGTGTCTCCTTCACTTAGCGCAGTATTCGCCATAACTATTCTCCAGAATAATTTACCTTCAGTAATAGAAATATTCGGTACACAAGAGGCCGCTACCGGGTAGAAATTGCCCGCACTCTCTTTGCACTTTCATAGTAGCTAAGCCTGCATGGCGAAACTGAACATGAAACTGAGCGGATGCGTTAGACATTGAACAATAAGAATCTACTTAAAACGGTAGAATTTGTTGGAAAGAAAGTTATCAATTGATTATTGAGGTTTGGTAATTTTTACCCGGTAGTGCCTCCTGCCGGGTTAACCAAACGACCCCGTCACAGCAGCAGCAGCAGCGGAGACAACGCGTTCCGAAAGCGTCCAAGGAAAGCGACCGACGAAGATGAGGAAATATGGTGTCATGGGGGAAACCAAAGCTCGCTCTCGCGTTGACGAAGCTGACTGAGCAGGCGGCGCAACTTTCTCTTGATCGACTCGTGCGTGGACGCCAAGGAGAGGAAGTATTTCTCTACACGGGAGGCACTCTGTCATGTTGATTAATAAGGGCATTGCACTATTACTTAATCCAAGCACTATCGACATCGTACATATGTTCTTCCATGTACCTACACGTGGAGAATATGAGTGATATGATATTCCGTAGTTTGAGGTCTGGATGGAAATGAATCGCAATTGTGGGAAGCAAATGGACAGTGTAGTGGTCAGCACCCCTGCGATCGAAATCGGAACATCCTGAGTTCATTCCAGGTTCGTTGTGATTTTTACCTGGCCATAGTTATCTCAGTCGACTACCAGTAGTTCAACTACGTAGTTCCATCTCCAACAAGGGATACTTTTATGAGATTCCTTTCTTCGTTTCTGGATAGTAGCATTCTCATAAGTAAACCATCACAACAATATTGATAGTTTCGTTGGAAAGAAATAATCAAAGTGCTTCTCGAGCTACATCTTGCTTCACTATGTTAGCGTTACATCCAGTAAGGATAGTNGGGGGGGGGGTAATATCAGTACCTCGACAACGAACTTCACAAAATTCGTATTTCAGTATCATTGTTCGAATCGAAGGACAATATTTAGACAAATTGTGTTTTAAAAGCGAACACCTTATTACGTTACCTTCCCTTAAAAGTTCCGAAATTTCTTCCCATAGAATGTCAGTTCTCGATAAGATTATATATGTTGCAATCCACAACTCTAGTATCTCAGCCATAGCTAGAATGAGTAGCATGATAGCTTTTCCTGTGATGATTAATGAAAGTCATCTCCTCTTTTCCAGTAATCCACTATTCAGAGTTATCTCCACATTCTAGCAAAGGTGGCACGCAAGTCTGTATTCCTACTTCTGCTTCATCGATGTACAGAATTACATAGATTACTAAAAAAATTGTGAATATATTGATCAGTCAATTTTTTACACAGAACGAAGTGTCAAATTACTAACTGAAACGTAGGGTAGTATCTAAAATATTTAAGTTCCCTCAATTAAAAGACATTTTGATTTTCACTCCCCTTAGCTCCTTTGGTAAAATTTTACTATACCTTGACGTTTTTATGCTACCATTTGGTTTCTCTGGGTTGTTCATTTAACTAATAATAGCCTAACTGACGACTGTTCATAAGTTTCACAGGATACTTCAAGAAAATGTTCACCATGTCCGTCCGCGTGTTCACGAGAAATATAATTTCTTCTGCATTGTATACACAAACATCCCTACTTGTAACAGTAATTCTATTCACGCACTACATGTAAATCGTCGTGTTTCTACCTCGAATGTGATGTGAAAATTAGACACATTCTATTGTCCACTGGACTCTAAATGATTACATTATTTTTTTCGTTATATTAGTATGACGCACACCACGACTTGTTCCATCCAACCAGTTTATGAAGCAGACCCCGTTTTTTGTTGAAGTATGCAGCGCGTCAATAACCCTTCCTCTCGTAGAATTTCACCTACTTTCATAATGTAAATTAGATACAATTAATGAAAAATGAAGGTTTCACGGAACGACGTTAAGTGAATACACTCACAGGTCCCTTCATAATGTTCATCTTCCTTTGCACTGATATAATATGTTACAGAACTCTTCAAATATCATTTCGAATGACACATTAAACTCTGTCCTGTTGACAAGATTCTTCTTTTCACCTTTGATTCCTAGTTCATTGGAGGTGAAGCACGTATTGATTGCAAAAATATAGGGTCATTAACTGCAGTATCTATTGTTTATCTAGTTACCTAAGTTCTTATGGCTTTTAATTCGTGGTGCAGTAACTCTTTTGAAAGATATACCGGGATATATATCTTTCGGAAGAATTATTGCTCCGCAAATTAAACACTGCAAGAACATAGGATCTGGTTTATCACGGATTGGAACCCATACAAAACTTACATTGCTTTCCTTTGAGTTATATTTCTTTATACTACGTAGATATTACAGAGGTTTAGTTTCGCTATAACGATAAGATCGGTATGATGCACAACACTTTCATAAGCAAGACATAAATTATGAAATAAATAGAAACAAGAATTCTCTCTGTTTACTAATGGATATATTCGAATTTTCACAACAAAACTTCGGAGTCATGGTATAATTTTATACTCATTCATGCGTTTCCTTTAACTTTCATCTCTCTGGCCCGTATAACTGTTCCCCATAAAACGAGCAGAAGATACCCATAAAGAATCCTCAACAAATTTTTGTCTTCAGTCTTATTCACCCAACAATTTTCTGCAAAAATTTCAGGGTTCATCTAAAATAAAAAAGGTAGATTTAACTTAGATTGTCAACATGGTCTTTATATTATAGTGTTAAAAGTATTTTCATCCAAGTATTCACAACCAATCATTTGGGTCATTGACGGGTTAACTGTAACGTATCTCATTAAATATCTTATTCGTTTCAACATTTTTGCCTCTCACCTCAAAAATTAACTTACAACAAAATACATTGATGTGGATGTGACATAAAATATGTGTGCTCAAACAGCGAAAAGCATTTGTGTGTTTGTGCGCTAAAACAAATAAGCCAAATAGCGATACAACCGTTTTCGTAATTTACGGTTTCAACCTTTGTACCCATCGATCCTCAAATTCCAACGAGTTTCTGAGCACTAAGCAGTAAATGAGCGTCTTGTAAAAATAGCTTACAAACACACTTCGCATCCGCTGAACTGTACAAATACCACGAGTTGTCGCACGAAATACGTAGTTGTCGAAATACGTATTTTACTATCTCCCAAGGTACATATTGATGACCGATGAAAATATGCCGAGAGTATTTTCAAGACGGAAAAATAAGTGATTCTTATCAGCAATTAACAGGCAATTATGTTTAAGACTACGATACACAATAATTTACAAAACATAAAAAAATTACATAAAAATGAAACGTGTATAGCGAATATTTCATTTCATTGAGTTACATAGGACGACCCTTGGCGTTGTGCCTAACGCACTCGCCTTCTGGGAACGCGGGTTCAAACCCGGTCCGATCCAAGTAGAATTCGAGGTGGTGGACGAAGCAGGTTTTCTCGGGGTTCTCCCGTTTCCCCTGCCTATCATTCCACCACAACATTCACTCATCATCATTCACCCCCATATCATTCATTAATCACATACCCCGGGGGAGGTGCGAGAAGAAGGGCATCCGGCACTCTGAAATTCCCCAACCAGCCAAATCAAGTATCCCCCCGCCCATCTACTATCTCCATCTACGCCTACACTGTCTAGCACGGGACAAAAAGGGCGAAGGAGAAGAAGATTGAGTTACAGAGATTTACTAAAACTACATTCTTTCGTCAACATTCTACTTCAGTCACTTTCAGTTTTTATCGTTAATATTCTTTTCTTGATTAAATAGATCGAATAATGCTAATCGACTGGAAAAGGGAACTGTGAGTTTAATTGAGCAGCAGATAGGATCAGTCGAATCGAGTGAGTGGAGGTGTTTTAATCTCCAGAATAGCCCTACCTTTATAAAATCGTTCCCAGCGGTTTTTGAACATTGGAGTAATCTTCAAACTATTTTATTTCTGATCTCAAGATAATGATTCGATGTTTACCAAATTTGCTTCACATATTCTAAAAATCGGTCTAATTACTTTTGTCTTTCTAACGGAGAAACAGAAGGGTGCCCTAGAGTGAAGTTTTATAATAGTTAAGAACTAAAAACTTGACGTATATTTTAAAGATATGTGAAACTGTAATTTTAATATTTATATTTAAGCATTCGATTAACATCCCAATCGCAGAAGAGAAATTAATATTAATTTAAAACTAGTATTTAGAAAAATAAGCCTTAACTGCGAATTTTAAATAGTAATTCTAGCGATTTGAAACCATTTTTCCTAGTCAAAACACCATAATAATTTCTATGGAATTTGACGCAGTATTTATAATATCTGTTGATACGGAAACTTCCAGCAAGGTGGAAATGGTGACGAGCTAGGAATCGAACCCGGGACTCCTGCTGCACGGAAGAAATATAAGCATACATCTGTTAATCATTTCACTCCGCTAACGCCGAGTTAAACTCCTAGAACTAATCATTTGCTGTAGTCAAGGATATTAATTGACACGCACTGATTGGTTTCTTTCTCTCCCATATGACGTTCAAGTGTCACCCGTCCGGTGAGTCTCCTTCCCTCCCCACCCATTCCCCTTGGGATTTCCTCTCCCTGGGCAAGGTAAACGGGAGAAACCGCTACTTCTGTAGTAGCCTGAGGCGACGAACGGCCGAATGCTCGCCGCGGAAGGTCAAATATGCCGACCGGCAAGCACAGGCTGTTGAGACAGTTGATACCTAGCGAAGCTCTGATGGGATTCAAGAGTTGATATATCGACGCATTTCCTGACCGCTTACGAATTTTCATTTTTCAGTTACATTACGATCCTGTGACTCTTCACTATAACTGCATTTCACCGCCTATATTTCGACGCAGCTACATCACACCATACGTGATCCACACGTCTTGAGAAGATCTTGAGTAGACGGATTGCAAAGAAACCGATACTATAAAATAATAATGAAAATAATTATAGTACTCGATATTACTACTACAATCTGAACAGACAATTAGTGAAAATATATCGTAAGAAAATGCCGTTAATTCTTACAATAAAGCACACTTGGCTTTCAAATATGGTATCTTGTGGAAAGCACTCGATTTATTTAATTTTCCTCAATTTGAATATTATCATCATACTCTGTACATCTAGATCGTAATCTTATTTCGAAATCTCTAATACTTCTTAATTTTTAGAATTAGCAGTAACAA
>NNCF01129835.1:0-41839 GCA_002313205.1 Laupala kohalensis | reverse complement strand
ATATATATATAAGATATATATATATATATATATATATATATATATATATATATATATATATATATATATATATATATATAGTAATCATTTCTTATAGCCCTTACAATGATTGACGGGTGGACAATAATAAAAAGAGAATAATGCATTGACGAAATCAAACTTAGCATCTAGTAACGGTCTCTTCAGCATTCCGAAAGTTGTAAACAGCTATGCCAACTCTACGACAGCAGCGTCACATTTTTACGCTATGAGATATTACAGTACTTTCAAAATGAGCGGCTGAATTTCCGAAAGTTCAGTATTCCGAAATTTTCATATAACTAAACACCCATTTCATTATTGATTCCATTTTCATTATATCCATTTCTTTAGCTTAAGAGTCACTAAAATGGAGACTGTTAGAGTATTTTCGTCTGAAATACGCGACAAGATTCAGAAGTGTTTCAGACCAAGCATTTCAGAGCGCCACTTCTTGAACAAATATGTTTTTATGAGTTCATGCATGTTAAAATCCAGATTCTAGATTCTTATACCTGAGTCCTCGTGAATTTATTTCGACGTTTCCTTCAATACGAATATTTGTTTTACTTGTTACTGAAAATATATGTTTCCCGTTTTACTGTTGAATACTAAATTTTACATCAAACTAGGAAGTTTTTTTCTGTCTTAAATTTACGATTATCATAGCTCAAAGTTAAAGATTACAATAGAAATGAGTTGAGGAATAACAAAAACTACCCTCTTTTCAGTTTCATATCGTTTCTCGTAACCAAAATATGATGTAAAACGAGGTAAAAGTTAAAAACCCAATGGATTTACTAAAGAAATCATTAATGAGGCAAGAAACCAGACTAATAGGTAGAAAGTACAGAATCAAGCTATTATAAACTTATAGGAAGAATGATTCAATTGGTCGAAATGATAAATGAACAATTAAGTTCATAAAACACGTGGCCGGATATCGAGACGTTCCGTTTCATGAATCTCGAAGCAAGTGTAGCAATTCCCGGTTTCGAAATCAGAATCCAACGTCACTCATAAGCTACTTAGTTTTCTTCATTCGCGATTAGATACGCACTCTTCCTAGGCGTTCTTAATCACGTTATTTTCCATTCGGAGATATTGACTGCTTTTCCATAAAGGATGTCTTCTGTACAACCCACGAAGGATTCTTCGAAATGCGCCAAGATGTATTTGTAAATAAATGAACACATAGGATAAATATGTTTTCTTAAGTTTTCGTCCAAAAGCGTTTTGTTGAGAAGAATTAGATGATGAAACATACGTTGAATATCACACGTATGTTATTAAATAAATAGTTTTTCGATTTAAAATGATGCAGGGTGATAAGCAATTAAAATCCCTCATTCATATGGAAATATGTATCAGCTATAAATGAATATGGAAATATAGCATGCATATATATATATATATATATATATATATATATATATATATATATATATATATATATATACACATACATACATATTCGGTAGGACCTACGTTTTGACGGTAGCATCTTGATGGTGTTTTCGGTTTGTTTACAGTCGCCATCTTGAAAACAAAATTACCTTTTACGATGAATGCTAAGTAATATGTAATTAACTTATAAGTGATTAATTTTCACGTGATTTCACAATCATCATTCATGAGATTCGAACTCCCATTCTTTTACTTAAAAGATAGCATCATCATTATTTATGTCATCAGGTCTGAAGATTTTTATAGTTCGTGCATTTAGTTGTCTTTAGATCGCCTCACGCGTCCTAAAGGAACACCACAAAATTTGTCTTCTCAAAAATGACGTTTTTCAGCCACTTTCCGTTGCCTTCCCTGATGAAGTAGCAGGATGAGAGCACCCATTCCTCACTCGGGGTTTGAACCAACAATCCTGTACTGAGGAATTCGTTAAATAATCCAGTTTAGCCGGTCTTAGGCATTTTATGACGTAGACATGATGCATCTGACTCCTGATAATAAATTCCTTGAGTGAAAGATTCTTCCATCCCATTAATATTCTCAGTGGTTCCTTAAGCTGTCGTGTAGTGTCCAAGTCTCGAGCCCAATAACTTGGTCTCCATGGAGTTGCACAACATCCAATGCTATTCTTAATAAGCGCATACATAAAAGAGCTTAATTAGCCAGGAATTTGCTCGCTCTCGTATCCATCAGCCACAATGTACCCGTTTCGCAGCTTTATCGTAAAAGAATAATGAGACATTTTACGATGCATTTTGTCAAGACAAATGTATTGCTATAAATGTATTGGATAAGAAACTTACGAGGAACTAAAGAATGGAAATGCTTAGTGTTTCATACAGCCTGAAAAGGGAATTACTATCTAAATTAGGAGATTGTTAATTCATTGTCATACAATTTTTGATGAAATCAAATAACTTTACACATTATAGATGTCAGAAGTCCAGTGAGTTTTCTCATTTATTTTCAAACAAAAAATAAAACTGGAATAATAATATTACCACAAAAAGTATTCCTGGATCACTAAGACAAATGGATGACGAGATACCTCAGATCATCTTTTTTCGTTGTAAGTAAAATGTTGCTGTAGGAAAAGTAATGTGGCACAGAGAAAAAGAATGCTGCTATTTTTAATTTATCGCTTCTTCCAAGAGATTAGGTTTGATTCCATACCTTACCGAAATTTTTTTCGAAACTAATAATTATACTCATAAAGAATGAATCAGTCATATGAAAACCTCTTTTTACTTTTCTCATACAGGTAAACTATCCACCACACAATAACTATTTAAAAAATTTTGCTAATAAGTAAATAGATATAGGTATAATTATTTAAGATAATCAATAAAAAAAATTCTCAGATACAATTTTACAAGTGAATGAGTGATATATAATGATGAATAATTATTTAATTATTTTGCGTGGAAGGTTTACAACCAAATATAAACAATATTATAAAAGATGAGTAAAATAATTACGATTAAATTATACACAATTATTATGTTATCTCATTCACAAGTGAGATGATCGTCCAAGCATGATTTCTTCTCGACCTTCAACAAATTATAATGTAAATTTCGTTTGAAAAGAAAATTTTTCAGAATATTTAATAATATATACTTATCACGTTCGAAATTAATTTCTTGGGGGCACGCGAGTGAATGAACACGGAAACTTGTTGAGAACATTCGAATGTTTAATTATTACAAATAAAACATGAAGTTTAATAGACATTGCACAATATTTCTACGACATACCATTACCAGTTCTCTCTTAATTGATAACTCTTGTATTCTTAAATTAAAGGAATATGTCTTATAAACAAATTACCTCCATAAAATTGTTGCCTTGTCGTAATTATTACACCATAGAAGGAAACATGGTCTATGGCTTGTATTTTCACTAAAAAATATGCGTAGTCTAATTGAGAAAATATACGTTCAAGAATTTGAAAATTTCTAGTGAATATTATGATTGATTCTCAATACGATTTAATAACTCAAGCTTCCACAATCCTGTTGACCAATAGAGCGTGGGTTCAAGCCCTGCGCGGGCGAACTAGGAGAGGTTTGCAGCTGCGTTTTCCCTCACCTACACCAGACAAATGATACCATAAGTTCCCCTGTAACCCAACATCTCTTCTTCCCAATTCCATCTTTAAAGTCCAAGGGTTAGGTGAATGAGCAGACCTCGTGGCCTGAATTTCGTCAAAAGACATAAAATACATAAATCAAGGAGAAAGATATACATAGTAATAATAAATGAGAACACGAATTTGAATGTTTACTTACAGCCATTGCAAAACGTCATATATATCGATATAACAACTACTCTTCCTGGTATGTTTATGTCTTAATCCAAATTCTAATGTCCGATCAAAATGAAGCATAGATTTGTTTAAATAACTTTGCTGTTTTTAAATTTAGAAAACTTCGAAACATTGTGTGAAGCGGACGAGGGAAATATCAAAACGACGTACGATAAGTTCTTTGAGTTATTTAATAATGAATACTGAAATGTTTGCGCTACAACGCTGCACAACCTACACTATTTATGTCTGAAAATATATGTATCGAAAAAGAATTATGAAAATAAATTTTGTAGCAAAAAATATCAGTGGAGCATGGTAAGCCAACCGAGAGTGGAATAATCTGACCAGTGACAGTGTATGGGACGTGAATGATGTTATGATGGGAAAACAAAAGGAATAAGAAAGGACCTTGAACTTGTCTGGTACACTAAATACCCGGTAGCAACATATGATTGGGGAGAAAATTCCAGCTGGAAAGAGAGCACACCATTTCTTGAACAAGGTCATCATCAACTTCACAGCGCTCCCACACGCGTCCCCACCTCCTCCCCTAAACGAATCTCCCTTTACTTCCCCACCCCAACCCCTCTTCACGCGTGGGAATAAGAGAGAGTTGTGACCTTGAACGAACGAATTCCGAAAATATTGCAGTCTTCACGTATTCAGAATATAGGAGGTAAACAACATTTACTTACATAAACTCTGTATATGGGAATTCGAAATCTCAAATCCCTAACGATATGTAAATCCAGTGGTGCATACGCAATTAGTGGTAGGAAGTGGGGGACTGAAGTGACTTAACACCCCAATCACGCATCTCAATCACGAATAATAATAAATATATATATAGTGGATAATTGCGTAAATATTTATAGTGGAGTTAATTTAAGTAAATTTGTTCTAATATTGCTACAATCATTGGGTTTACTTTACTTTCGTGTCTTCTTAATAAATTTTCTGACAACTGGAATATTGAGGGATAAGAAAGTATTCATGATACATTCCCCAAGGCCAGCATCCACTACATCTTTGCAATACGGATTAATAATCATTAAAAGAAGGTCTTTGAAGTGAAAAGTTTCAACATAAATTATTAATAAAGAAGAAAAACAAACTTAAATTTATTATACAAATTGCTAATGTCTAGTGTCATTTCTACATTCACATCATAATGGTAACTTTGGTCATAGAAAACTCCTACTTGTTTTGACCACATGTAAAGAGTTACACTGAACATATCACACATTAAAATGGACTTCAAGTCCAAATTAATTTTCTCCTTCCCCAAAGCGCAAAGGTAAAGGCACGCCGCAGTTCGCTCACCACAAATCTTCTGCAAGTTTTGCAATGTTCACAATTCTATAACCGTTTACAGAAGAGGTCAAAATTTTCCTCTGATTCTATTTCACGATTTTTATTATTCCCTAAATAACTTGTTTCCATGTGTCCGAAAATTTAACTTTTCTCTTCTTTCTGAATTGTCCTTTTCTCCTCCCGCACAAAAATCGACTCATATTTTCAAACGTTCGAAAACATACGAAACTAAGTCGAACAGGTAAAATGCAAGTGACTTTGGTATGACCATGAGTCTTCAGGCGACCGAGTGGAAACGAAAAAAAAGCAGAGTTGCCAAATAATCTTAATGGCAGGTAATGCTCCTTACAAACTGAGTCAAATGAGGTCTTATTTTACACAAATATCTTTAAAAATAGTTATTTGTTACAAATAAGATTGATACAGCGTGCTATTATTTTTCATAAGACTCTTGTGCAAAGTAATTTAAATATCAACAACAACAAAAAATACTCTTCAATGATTTGACTAACATTACCTGGCGGAACGATCGTAAGGTTCTACTCCACCTTCTTAAGATTTTTTCTTGGAGAATATTTCCTACGGACGCTACTGTTCGTTTTGAACACATTTGCTTTTTGAAGGAGAAAAAGTTATGTTCATTAACCATCAATTTGTTAAGGTATTGCATTCGTCAAAGCGAATAGGCTAAAGTATCCCCGAAAGATATTTCAAATGATAGTTTGAAAAATTCCCTATCAAGTTGTGATAAATTTTCATACCCTTGCGGAGCAAAATTTTGAATTATTTGACCTTAAATAAAAAATGATCTTATATGGAGAAACTTTCCCAGTTTTGTTTTTTTATATCGGCTTAACATAGCGAAAAACAACTAAAACATAGCAAATGGAAAGAGCACCGCAATTACCTTACTATTTTTCATACCTTAAGCGGTATTTAAAAGAATAATTCACCAAAATCTGTGAAAAATACTGTTCTAACAGAAATGTCAGACGCATCACGTGACTGAAGACAATGCATCCTTTGTAAAGGAAAGAGTCAAACGACAATCTAAATTTCTTACAAAGTTTTAAAATCACAAAATAACTCTCCTCGTCCAACAGTAAAAATCAGTAGATCGAATTAATTAATTATAACTCCTTTGGTGAACATTTCCAAGTTTCGAGAAAGATGTCAACTCGACTTCAGTCAACGCGGATATAATACCTTCATTTTCCTATGTTGAAAAGAAACGTCTATGCTACGTCAGTAAACATGAATCAAAGAAAAAACTATTTAATATTTTAATTACTTGAGAAAACGAAATTACTATGTATTCGAAATTTTAGGGAAATGTTCTTATGTTGGCCATTATTCTACTTCTTTCATGCACTTGTAGAATATGGAAGTGTTCTAAATTTGAAATTTTAATTAGAAGATGTTGACAAAAATATGGTTTTTAGGAGTCACTAATACTTTAGAAATGTACAAATCAAAATTACAGAAAACAGAATACAATGATCATATTCAAAACTATAAGGTACGGAGACGACAACAATACATAGAATATTTACAAGAGGCAAAGAATCAACGGAATGTCAAAAACACATAAATTATTAAATGGTATTTTAAAAATTCACATAATAAGTGGTAAAAACATAGAAGTTATGCAGATAAAACAAAAATGTCACGGATAGAATAAAACAAAAATGTCTCCATAATAGTGAATAAATAGGCCTGTGTAATAAGGTCGTTTTATTTAAGAACTTTAGATTTATGTTTGGAGATTTATGGTTAAATTTTGCCTGGTAACAAATGGCATGGAGAAGAAATGTTTAACAAATTCGAACAGATACAAAAGACCAATCAATTCATTAATTTACATTGAAAAATAAGTTACAAGAATAAAATAATTCAAATTGTGTAATGGTATTTTCTTTTCCTGAGAATAATAAAACAATAAATGTCGATGTTGTAGAAATGTACGAGAGCGTTTAAACCACTAAAACCTCCAAAACGGCCAATACAAGAATTTTCTTAAAATTCTATCAAGTGAAATGAGAACTGATTTCTAAAAAATCTTTAGTAAGTTTTTATAACAAGTGCAATAAATCCGTTTTGGAATCATGCGTCATTACATAGTTCCTGAACACGTGCATTAGAAGGATTAACTTTGCATCCACAAGCTCTCAAGGAGGAGGAACTATAAATTTTGCGAAAGTGAAACTAAAGATAAAATGTACATGAGAAAGTATGTGTAATTTTTCCACACCAGTAGTTTCTCCTTTCTTCGTTTATGATACACTGAAGGCCATTATGGGATCACTTACCGCTGCATGAATAGCGCCATCAGAACACGGAGAATCTCATCGTGAAATACAAAGTCGAAAGTAGAATGGAACAGTTAAATGTCCCTCGTATATATTGTTTCATTACATTAAAAAATAACGGTACATTATGTCTCAACCGTAACATTTGAACAGGTATTTCTACTTATTCCAACAGAAATGAAATATTATACCACAAGATAAATTGACGAGTTTACGTCTTAAAATAAAATTAATTTGTACTTGGCGACGTTTCGAAAAATTTATTTTCTTCCTCAGGTTTTTTACATACATTAAACATACATATATTCATATCGTCTACCAAGTGACGGTTGAGTGTGGAGTATGAGTGGAGGTATGGATGGATATAATAGAAGGAGTACGAATAGGACGATGTAGGTGGTTGAATAGAATTTAATATATGGATAAGCCCTGAGGATGAAAATACATTTTTCGAAACGTCGACAAAAACAAATTAATTTATTTCAAGACCTTAACTCGATAATTTATCTTCTGGTATAATATTGGGGTCAATAACTACTCATCGTTTGAAATATTATAAATAAATGAAAATTGAGTTGTGGCGAAGATATGACGAGAAAAAAACCTCGAGGATATTAAATACCACCATAACAGTGATAAATTGTTCTAACCAATAATATTATATTATCATAATTATTCATTTTATCTTAGGTCCAAGAAATATTTGCGATTAATAAGAACAATTAAATTCTTTTTAGGCCCATTTATAACACAGAACTTTTCATTGATGAACAGAAGATTGCAGCAAATTGAAAGAAGTCCGATCTTTGGGAACATTTTTATGAGAGAATATCAGCTAGAATTACGACTTACAATTTAATTATTTTACATTTGACGATGTGATTGAAATTTTTAGAATAATAAACTTTCTAATTGTGATCTGCTTGATAATTTAATTTTTATATTCCACAATCATTATCAACTTAGCATCCTTTTTTCTTCCAATACATTCTCAGAGCTCAGTTTTAAAAATTCAAATTAATAAATATTAAAATTTTGAACCCCAGAATTTCATTTTCTTCTCCGAACTTGATTACTAAATTGGCATTGATACGAGTATATATGAGTAATGAATGATATAGAACGGTTGGGATATTTACAAGACTGCATGAGGATAGACGAGTTACTAGCATTTTGCCTGGAAAGTTTGCTGCTCCAAACGACCCAGTAGAGTACTTTTAATGGTTGTTATTCGCCAGAAAATCCATCACTAGTCATAGAGCATAAAATCTCAGCCGCGTGAAGATTATATTTTACTGGCTACTGCGGACACTTATCCCGCCTTATCATTATTGCTAAGTCACGAAATGATACTGCGACAAAGGCAATCTAAACCCTAAATCACTTATCTCTACACGCGGGGAAATGTACGGAACTTAAAACATTCTAAAGAAATAGTCACAATATTAATTCACGCTCTTTCCGAAACTAAAACGAAGACTGAAGAATGTATTGGTATTTAGGTAAATATGATGTGTGCAGTATTCTCTATAAATAAAAATATTAATTTCAACATTCGATATTTTGTGCCCCTGCTTGAATGTGATTACACGATACATTAAAGAGAGAATCTTTACCTTGTTGTAAACTTTCAGGAGGTTATAAAACTTGACACTATCAGAGTGTTATTCCTTCCATTAACATTCATTGATTACCCCCTAGCATTGGATCCATCAATCCTAATTCATAGAATTATTTATTTCCCGACCGATATCCCATTCATCGACAGTTCCTGATCACACGTCAATCGATCTTTTTTGAAGTTGAGTGCTAAGTACGCACATGTTGTGAAATCACACAATGTGTTTGTTATATAATTGATTTAGATATATTCACCGCCATACTTCCACACCTAACACAACTCCTCACCTCATATAATTAATGAACTCATTCCCAAGTTTTCAAGCGTCTAAGCCTCAAGTACGCAATTCACAAGAAATTAAAGCGTCATCTTTTCTTCTACAAAACCCATGTTCAGCAGCCAGTTATGGAAAAACACTTAACATTGACGGAAAAAGGATATTAATTTAAAATTTAATTTAATCCTTAATTTAAAAAAGACAAATGAACGAGCTACATCATGAAACTTGATGGCTTTAAAACTTGAGGTCAACATTAAATCACACACCTTTAACTTACAATTTCAACCTGGTTGGCTCATTGACAAAATAAGGGAAAAAATTAATAGGGAAGTCTGCTTTTGTGTGCTGATATCTTTGAGATTGAGACGTAGATCACGCGAAATTTTCGTATTCGGTTCAAGAAAAAAAGTGAAAACTTTCTTTTTCGAAGTATTGAATCAAAATGTAATAAAATAATTATTTGCAAATAATTATGTGCAAAAGTCTTTTTTAAACCTAATGAAAATATACATTTGGTGAATGATTAAGATAAGACAAACTCGAATCTATGATCAAAATGATAATTATAATATAGTATACAAACTTAAACAACTCTCTTGCACTAAGTGACTTCAACGCGCAGATAAGCAAGATGACAGTAATGGGCAAACAATATCCGCAGATCAGATGCCGTCCACAGCAGAAAAAAACACTCAATTCTACTAACTCCCTTTTATATTAAAATTTTTAAATTTAGAAACAATGTTAGAAAGACAAATTTGAATTAAATGACTCTGATACTCTCATCGTATCATTAATATAGGAAATTATTATTGTTGTATAAAAAATAATCATATAGGAAAGAAATTGTCAAATTTAAAATGTTTTCACTGCAGGTTGGTGCAATTCGACTTGAAATGGCTTTATCAATAGGATATTAGGGTAAAATATTAACAAAGCTATTTTTTTCTGTCAATCTGACTCGCAAGAAAAATTAAAGGTACATGAAGCGTTTAAAATGAATTATCTAAAAAGGATTACAGCATACTTGAATAGATAAATAATTAAGGATAAGAGATAAGAATTTAAATTTAACAATTATGACACAGTTCATAAATTACGAAGTGAGGGCATAAATTACGAACACGGGTGCAAGTTTTTATGCAACAGTGAAGCGGTTCCCAAACTTAATAGGTTCGCTGCGTCTTTATGACGTTTCTCTCAAGTATAAAATATTTCACAGTACAGGAAATGTAAAATTTCATTTATATTTGAACGTATCTATATTGGCGTAATGTTGCAATGACAAATATGAAGGGGTTGAGAAAAACAAAATACAGTTTGAGTGGAGAGTTTTCGTATTAGAAATAATGTATATTTTATTTCGATTTATGACGCCCACGGCAATGTTTCTCGGTGTGGCACTCTTGGGCAACCACTGGATTAGTATGTAGACCCAAGTAATTTCATAATGGTTGTCGGTTATTACTAGGGAAATAGGAATACCATAGAAAGATATCATTAATAACAAATTGAAGAAACATTTTTTTATCATGTGGGAGAAAATTTTCATTTAGTGAATAATATGACGAATGTTTGAAAACTATATCGTCTTTGCCAAATCTAAAACATAAATTAATTTTGTAAACGAGGTAATAGCTGAAATTATATTCTCATTTTGGTCGTGTTTACTATTTGACGCAGTTTTGGTCAAATCATCATGGAAAAGAAAGCAGCTGTTACCAAGTTGACGACAATGTCTTATCTGAATGCGCACTGGTCTACCGAAACCCGTGTCGCATGGGGAGATCCACCAAGGTCATCTCTCAATGGCGGCCAGCCGCGCGCTGTTTTGCCACGCGCGGGAGACTCACCGCGGGAGACTCAGCAAATGATACAGCATGCAAGAGACATGGAAGAGGAATGGAGTACAATGAAGTAGTGATCGAAAATGAAGGCGGAGACAAATGGTAACGCCAAAAGATAAAAGCCACTCATGTAGACATCCAATTTGCTTTCAAACAACACTTAAACAAAATAAATTATCTAGGATTAGAGAAATAGAACACAAATTCATTCATAAAGTATCTCACAAGACTTTTACATAAATTTATCATAAAATACTTAGTCAAATGTGATACTTGTATAGTACGGCATTTCAGTCAAAATGCGCCAATCTCATCCTCAAATAATATACTAACAGGAAACCTTAATAATAATAATAATAATAATAATAATAATAATTAATACCATGAGAAGACCCTGACCTACAATTCCCACGAGAACAAACTGAATTTTCAATGCGCATGAAAATACACGGCAAATTAGGAAAGGGGATGAAATTTCTCTTCTTTCAGATAACATCAAAAAAGTCAGTCTGACCAGAAGTGAAGTGAAATGAATTCCTTTCCGCAACACTTTTTGCCATCAATCGACCTTCGCGCTAACTGACTTCACGGAAAATAACACTTCGCGTTAAAATCCATGACATTAAATAACCGTTAATGTGGTATGAACTGTTCCATTATATTTCTTAGTAAATGCTTGTGTCCGTGAATCGCAAGGTGTCTTAGTGTTACACGCATAAACTTGAGAATTCGTTAAACTAATACTCAAGAAACTAATAATACTAACTAGTTAAACTTATACTTACGAAAACTGTTCTTTTACGAATGCTATTTGCAATTTTTCATACTTTCGGTGACTACAAAAATTTTTAATTTCTTATTTCGTGTAAGTGTATCAATGTGTTTTATTCGCTTTTAGAAAAATGTCTTGAGTCTCCGTTATGTACGTCATAATTCAAATTTAAATATTAAATAAGACAGAACTGTCAACCATACTTTAACAAATATTACCAAAGAACTTTAAGTACAACAAATCCTATGGTGAGAAAATATAATGACCAATAAAATTGGTAGACTAAGAAATTTGAAAACGAATTTTTCACTCATATTCACTTTGAAATTTCAACTTGATGTATGAAACGAACATACAGCAGAATTTCGCTCTTCCAATAAAAAGATGGATGTTACAAAATTATATAATATAATTGATTTAAAACTATTGGAGGTTGAAGGACTTTTCTATATTCGGTAAGCCAACGGCTTATTTCTTTGGTTAATATTACTCTAGTATTTCGAAAAACTCGAGAAGATTACTAATGTAAAATCTTATGCAATATGTTTTGTTATAATTGCTTCCAAAATAAATCTAGTTAAAACCATTATGTTTATACAATGATATAAAGTTCATTATTAATCTATTTTCAAAAAATTCTAACGAATCTAATAAACATATTAAGTTTAATCTTGTCAATATTTCCGTATATGTATTAATTCTGTTGTATGTGTCCTATAAAATAAATCTTTGTAGTTTGCGTATTCCTTATTTGCTTCAGAAAGTACAAAGAAAAACGCAAATGCATTCCTAAGTTTGGTACTAAAATTCTTTTCAAAAGAAAAAATCTTGACGAAAAACAAAAAGTTGATCAAAGTCATTTCCTCTTGCTTTAAATATTTAAGTATATTTGTAGTAGGATGATTCCTTCAATGCTTTTGCTAATTGCTTCAATATCTGTATAAATTGTCATTTTATAGAGAGTATCGTGGTATTAAAACTAATCAAAATGTTTTTATGAATATGTGAAAAACAAAGAATTAAGATCATTTTTTTCATTTTTCGGGTTAACACACTTTGTACAGCCAATACACACAGCGAAGTTAGTGGTTTGACAGAGACAATAATAAAGGTCTTATCAGGCAAAAGAACAATACTCTATTGGTAAATTCATGTACAATTCCCGAATATCGCTAGAGACGGTTAAACGTTGCATAAACCAAAGGAAACTTTCTGGCACACAAGCACCAAATTCATCATCGTAAACTTCCAAAAAGGAGAGAGATTGGGAATACTGTTCGTTTAGATCCGTCATATTTCGGATTTTTTACACGGAATGTTGTTACACTGTTTTATCTCCGTCCTCAGTGAGAATGGGGGAATGTCACGTGGTTATTTTGCTAATCAGTAATTGGCTTCGCAGTTTAATAATATTTCTCGTAAGCATATTTTAAGGAAGACATTCATTTTTCTTAAAGACGCCCTTGAAAATATAAAGAAAAAGGAGTATTTTTAGTCAAATTTTATTTTTTTGAACTTATGCAAGAGGAGTCGTTAAACCTTCCCTTGGCTATATAACTAGTGCTAATGTGACTAAAGAGGAAACGTATTGGAATTATTCTTAGAAAGTAGAGTAGAAAATTTTTTCTTTCCGTAGTCAATAGAAAGTCGTTCGGGGAAATTCATCTGCCAGCTGTATTCTCGAAGTGAGATTGATATTTCCACATATACAATATTCTAATTCGGTATTTCAGTGGTAATGAAAATTAAACGAACAGTATAAACACCAAATCACGGTAGTCTCTTTATTTAGAGGAAATGAATGAATCACTGCTCAGTAATGAGTGGAACACAAGAAAAACCTTTTTAAAGTGTAATGTTTTGATCCCTAAACAATGAAATGCAAAATATGTTTGTAACAACCTTTAACATGATAAATTTGGGCTCTAATGACCTCGATGTTGACGAGCCCTAATGCCCCAAACAAACAAACAAAACATGGTAATGTTAAACAAAATCAAAAACTTTCTGTAATATAAAAATGTATTGTTAACTATCAGTATGTTTTATAATATTTACAAATATTTCAAGGAGAGCAAAAAGACATTGATCTAAAAAATATAATTTGTTAATTATTTTAATAATCACAAGTAGTGCCAGTATGTATCATCGTGATGACTTGCGAAATTGGAAGTTAACCTTCCTAGAAGGGCGCAATGTATCTTACACTCACCCCAAAAGCGTAGGTGTAAATCCCAATCAAGAAAATTCGTAATCATTCATTACCTGGAAGCTGGGGTTGTCGATGCCACCGGTGCGGCGCTGCGTCCTCTCCTCGCCCCGTAGTAACGCGACGGCCCCCGCACGCCGCGAATCCTCCTCCGCCCCCGACCCCACATCTTCTCCGCCGGCCCCAACACCCCCGACTCCGTTGCATGCGCCATTGACGGCAGGTGCATCGACGGAGGCGGTGGAATCTCGCTTCGGGCCGTTAGTGGCGGCGGCGGCATGCGGAGGCAAAGGTGGCGGCGGGAGCGGAGGCCGCGGTAGCGTACCCGTCCCTCCACCCCCGCCACCACCAGGCGAGTGCTCCGTGGTGGTGGAGGCGGGAGAGGCGGGTGCGGGGGAGGCCGGTGCCTCCAGGCCTAGAGCAGGCTCCAGCGCGCGAGCGGGCGCTACGGCCGCGGCCGTCGGCTCATCGGGCGCCACCTGCGACAAACAAATCAGCATGAAGCTCCTATTTTCAGCTAACAGTAAGTGCATGGGTCAAATCGAGAATGGTATGTCCAACGCAAAAAGAACGAACTTTCTTTACGTCACTTACTTTTTACTATAACATCTATTCATAATATTAATCATTTTCTTTACTACCAATGTTTGGGAGTAAACATTTTTTGTTCCCATTGTTAAAGAAAGTGAGGAACAGGTAACCATGTTCCACTGACAACACCAAACACATTATACTACGAGGATACTTCGTGCCAAAAACCCCTTTCGTAGTACCATGCCAAACACACAACCCCATGATAAAACGTACGTACGTTGTAGAATATACTTCATTGACGAGCCCTAAATCCCCACAAAAAATACTCTTCAAAATGAAAATGTTGAAGAATTATATATTATCACCTCAGTACACTACATTGTTACACGAACGAATCTTGAAACTGAAGCTGATCAATTGTACCTTGTAGCGTACATTCGATACTATAGGTTTTGTTAAGTCTTGTTTCACAATTTAATGATTTTTACCTACATGTCTCTTTTTCAATAAATTCCATTGTATCATTTTAATTTTCGGCCACCTTCTCTTCTATTTTCTTCAGAGACATTAAAGAACTTTTTTTTTCTTTTTAACGAGACTTATCCTATGTAACCTACATCATGAAGTTGGATTTGTGATTGTAATTCCGCGATATTCATACCAGTCAGTGAGTCCTTTTTTTATTCC
Organism: Laupala kohalensis; assembly: GCA_002313205.1. NCBI lineage: Eukaryota > Metazoa > Arthropoda > Insecta > Orthoptera > Trigonidiidae > Laupala > Laupala kohalensis. The sequence goes on along the minus strand of NNCF01129835.1, from coordinate 26,473 downwards.
TCCCTCCACACATCACAACAACGAAAGGCGTTTCACAATCTATTTCTTCATGTCTGCTCTATGAACAGCACCTTTCAAACACTTCTCAACATATTTTCTTTACACAACTTCCATTAAAAAAATTGCCTGGTAAATTTTAGAGCACAGTTTAGATCATGGGTGACGCCAATACTGAGATCCTGAAGGGGGATGTAACCCAGGTTCATCGGAACAGGCCGGGTAGAAGTTGCGTACTAACTTGGGAGACGAGGCTGGTGATGCAGTGGACAGTACACCTGCGGCCAGAGCAGAAGGTCCTGGGTTCGAGTCCCAGTCAGTGGCAATTTTCACCAGACCGTTGACGATGCAAACACACCTCCACGAGTAGGTACTGAGATTAGTTGTTTGTATTTAATCTCGTTCTTATCTCGATATACATATATACATACCCTTCTTGAAATATTCTTGTGGGGCACTAAGGCTCGTCAATATCGAGGTCATTAGAACCCTAAAAACTTGTACAGATACGGAATATGCAGCCACGCACTAGGGAGAGCCAACACTACTCTCCCGCGGAATGACTCAACCATATCCACCAAAAACCCTTCTGAATTACAACTCAAAATTCGAATATCCACATATCTCAAAACATTACATATATCATTGTAAAAAAAGGGGGGAAGGTAGAAAAAGGGAAATGAAAGATACCCTAGCGTCGGCATCGAAAAGAACAAGAGATGACCAAGGAAGGTCAGGAAAGAGAAAGGAAGGAGCCTATAACAAGTAAGTGGAAGTAATGCCAGACTCAGCTCGGGGTCCCGTGTACACATACTTACTAGATATACGTCCCCTGGGGGTTTCTTGCAATAAAATTCAAAGAAATATACAGATGTCACGCCATAGATATAATTCCTATAGATATACGGCAAATGGTTTTATTAATAACAATCAAAACAAGTACCTGGAAAAATAGGACTAATTTCAACAGAAATAATCTGTTGAACTTAAAAGATTAGCACGAAAGGAGGTATACAGAAATAACCTCTCACTCACAATAGACCGTCTGTATGAATCCGAAAAAAATGTATCACTAGAATAATGTCACCAAATCATAAAGAATAATAGATTAAATAGGGTTTAAACATCATGAATAGTACTTTAAAGCAATTTCTTTCTTAATGCAGAAAGCTTTGATGATCTAATGTAATTATTTCTGTATAATTTTTATTATAATGTATTGTGTTGTATATTGTATTTTATATGCATGTAAAAAATAGCCGAGAAGGCTAAATAAATACTCAATCAATCTAATTAAGACATTATTATAAATGTTTTTCTTAGTAAATATTTATTGGGTTTCTTTTTCGATAAAGACAATTTTACTATGATAATTAAGAAAAAAGGTGCAAGTATTGTTATCATTTCAATAAATATGAATGTTTATATTCAGGCGAAAAAATATAAACCACGAATGTATTGAGAAAATGTATTCAATCGTAGGACTACTAATAACTACTTGTTTTTCTTTTTATTTAATGTATCGGCCATTAAGAAGAGTGGAGAGCGACTCACTTTCAACCACGCAGCCACTGCTTCTTTCCAGCCTCTTCCCTGGATTGTAAGATAGCCAATGGAAAGAAGTTGATCATTCATATTAAATTGCTAGATTCCATTTAGAAACAGGATTTGAATGAAGAATTTGACGTAAGACTTAAAATAGTAAAGGCAAAATTCGATAAAGATTTCAAAGTTGATTCAAATTACCTATTGAAGAAAAAAAATGGATGTGTTATATTGGTTTATTTTATGTTTTATAAAGAGTAACAAGAAAAGGTATTTTATTTCGGAGTGAATAATTCCATCAATTAGAAACAATTAAACATTAACCACCTGGTTGTTTTGGCAAGGTTATAAATTGATAGAATATTTTTGTGGTGACTAATTTGTCTTCCTTATCCGGCACATTAAAAGGTTCACTGTGGGTGGTCAAAATCAACTGTGTGACTAACGCACCAAATGACTTATCTCCATCTTTTGTGAAGAACCGACGAATATGATGCATCGTAATTTACGTAAGTTTTCTTGCAGTATTGCGTTAAACATCTTTGGAGAGTAAGACACCAAATGACAAATATTAGAGAATCGCACATAAAAATCTTTCCAACTGAATACTTCAATAGACTTGCGAAACCAATACAAAAGTATAACAGAACATCATTGTTTGCCCCGAAGTCCAAAAAAGGGATAATATTATATAAGAGGAAAAATGGAGATAGCATATCACATATGACACAAAGGGAAGAAAATTTATTTTCCTCACGAATGAACAAAGAATTTCATGCACCTCAATGCAGTGAATTCTTCGTCAAAAACCTGAACTGTAGAGATTATTTTCTTGAACTATGTCAATGCTATGAATTAAAACTTTTTAAAAACGTATGCCGAATTTTCGCTTTTATTTCAAGGTATCGTTAAGGTCAGTGAGTGTTAAGCAGTTTTTTTTAATAAATCAATTTTTTCAACAAGAGTAACAATCACTGAATATTTTGATCTTGTTTGAGTGCCTTTACACTTGACTCTGATTACTTTAGTCTAGTGACAATTGAGCCTTCTAGAAGTTTCAAACCTGAATACGGAGTTTTCTTCAGTTACGTACCACAGGGTGTACAAAGTTCCAATATTCCTGTATCGGAAAATAGTTATCGAAACTTTCTTCCCGTCATACAGCAGTTCACGAAGGACCAATGTGCTCTAGAATGATAAGTGGTTACAGACGTCGTGAACCAACCAACCGTTATATCCTGTTTTCTTCTAGGATGGCGTGAAAGCGAAATAGGAGAAAGGAAAGATACGAATGGTTACTGGCAAAACAATCTCACCCAATCGGGAGAACGCTTTCAAGATTCGAAAGAATGTCTGAATCATGAAGGCGTATTTCTTTTATAGTCCGATGATTTCCTTTCCTTCATTATCCCATCATGGCTTACTGTTATTCTAAGAACAAAATTATACTTCTGCAACGTAAATGATCCCAAGTACACCTCCACCTAACTCTCTATGTCACAGATAAGATAACTTAATAGTTGCATAATAATGTCCTTCAAAATTAGAAAAATATTCGTGTCAACCTCAGTTACGCATCAATTCAAGTCTGTAAGCAACGAAGACCACCCATCAGACAAATTATTATTTTATTGAAATCAATTTCAAATTTACACATAAGTGTTCAACATATAATTCGATAAGAACATGCACAAAATCTTTCACGGACTGCCCGAAATGCCGCATAACTGCAGAAAAATGTTTAGTTTAATGATACTTTTTTTGTTGAGTTAGCGTTTACTGAAAAGAGTTATTAAAGTTCACCTATTTAAACGGGTAAAGAAAGGTACAATGTATTGTTAGGTTTTCTTGATTACTCGATTTTTACTTTTTTTGAGTTACATCATTTCTTAAGTTAGGGGGGGGGCGAAACCACATGCTTTTAAAAAATGTGTAGGCACAGATATTGATGCTAGTAAAATAAATATTTTTTACATTTCCAAGACTCAATTACGTGTATAATAACATAATGGAGAGGTGAATTTCAGGTGTTCAGAGGTGTGTTTCGGGGTATTCTTGTACACGTTGAATGTTGTTGTATTACATTCATATTTTATAGTACATGTAAACTTAAAAGATTTTTTTTCCACGTAAAATTTTCAATTATTTGTTCAATTCAATTTTCAATTTTTTTTCAATTATTTTCATTTTTAGTAAGTGCATTTTAAACCTTACAATTGGTCAGCGTCACTTGAATATATACTTTAAATAAGTTTGGGAATAGTCCCAAGAAGATAATAAAAAGTTTCATGTTCATGAATTCAGCCTATCAAAATTCGGAGGTTTTGACTTTTTTTGCCGGAAAGAGAACTTGACAAACTCTCATCCAAACTTTCTGAACATTGTATGTTTATAGAGATCACAAGAAGGAAAATGAATTCGGTTAATTTTAATTAAATAATCCACCAATCTTATTTTCCTCCATTGTATCATGCTTATCACGAAAGGGAAAATGTGTCTTTAAAATGTTACACCATGTCTCATTATACTCCTAGAATATTTTAAACATTGAATCAATTTTACGGTTAACTAAGATTTTTTTCTGATGACGAAGACACTTAATGAAATTCCTGGACAGAACTAATAATCATAGGTTATACAACACAGGACAAAATATGAGAACGTTCCACGAATCTTGGATACAATCAAATTTTTTAGATGTACAAATACTTAATACGTGGAAATATATTTCCTATTCTTTGGTAAGCATCACTAATTAGATCATTACAGAACTCATTCGTTAGTGGGACGGACGTAAATATTCTGATTAGGGTAACCACAAAGAACGACAGAAAAACATTCCACAGAAAATATTCCTATAAAGAAAACACCAAATCTGGGTTGTAAAAAGGTTAACTGCGAAAGCAGAGAAACTCAGAATCGTCAAGTAAAAATATATAATGGCAATAGATAGTTATATTTATTAACAAAATAACTCCACTAATGAACTTAACTAATTTTTTTTATTGAAACTTGGCTATTTGCATCGATTTTTGCTATTTGTATTCCCAGAATATTATCTGTAAATGGTATATGGTAGTAGCCCTTTGGCTCGTACTCGGCGATATCTCTAAAAGTAAGGAAATCTAACTCAAACCCTTATCTTTCCACTTTTTGACGATATGAGCTAGTTTTTTCCTATTTCACGAACAAAATCACAAGGCAAACGAAACAGATTGTTTGTATTTCTTGTTTCAAGCAAACAAAATATAATTTCCAACTTTATTCCGCCTGATTTTGATAGGTCATGAACAGTATGAATGGTTATTGAATGGCACTGCGCCTGATTGAAGAATCTATCTCCTACAATAGAGTCGATCAAACACAAAAAACTGAGCGAAACTACAATAATTCAAGGCGCTAAAGTGGATTCCTAAATTTCTCCGTTTTCAGCGGGATATCCGAGTAAACAAGGTCGTGTTGTGCTGCTCTTTTGGCAGGGGAAGGCAGGGTTCCCCAATCGCCCACCACCTCCTCCTCCCCTTCTCCTAGGGGATGGGCAGCAGCGTCGACTGCTTTCCACGCAGCTGTCGCAACGGCATAAAACGGCGACGGCGGAGGAGTGAAGCGCGTTTCACTTGTTAGCCAACCCTATAGCGGGGTCTGCTCGCCGCCTCCCACGCGGCTGGCACCTAGGAACGGGAGCGCCACCAGCGGAGTCCCGCTTCACGGGACATTCAATGCAGTCGAGAATTACGAGCAAAAGACGGAGAAACAAAACGGTCGATTTTTTTTCCCTCGTAAAAAATGTCTCCAAATTGCCGGCTTGCAAGTGTCTATTATAAACTTATCCACTACAACACACTGAGTTTCGAGTCTTTTATATTCTTCTTTCAATGCATCTAATCACTACATAGGGGATCTTGTATCAGTATTGATTGCACATTAATTTGAAGAATCAATAAAATGTTATCAGATAAAATGTATTCACATTCAGATTCGGATTTTGAATTTCAAAACCTCTATTACTCAACTTTGTTCTATTCGCTATCAATTTTACGAAAGTCAAACATCTGATGCGAACGAAGCATTATACATTCTACTTCAATTAACGTCTATTATACAATCTAATTAAACAAATATTGAAAGACTTACGACCTTGCAAATATTGAATCTATGTTACAAGATAGCTCTACACAGAATCTATTAATACAAATCCAATTAATAGAATATTAGGAAATTTACAATCTTTACTTAGACGATGGAAGTTTAAAAAATACATAGATACAGAAACATATAATAGTTTATATACCACCTCGGGTAATATTTCTTTGGGTTAGGGTCTACCAAAGATAAACACTAATCTCTCCTATAAGATATCTTCCCACGATAGCCCATTTTTTTAAATTCTAAATTTATCCTGAATAAACCTAGGAATGGATTAAATGAGCCCAATCATTCTGCAATTAATAGTTTAGATTTCATCAACAAATATAGAAACACTACTCATGATAGTTTTATGAAATTAATTTCATTAGACGTAGTATCATTGTTTAATTGTCTTCCAAATGAGTTATGTATAAGTGGAATGATGCCACGTTGGACAACTATTTAAAATCATTGTGAAATTCCAGAAACAGAAATAGAAAAAGTTATTCGATTATTATTGCAGTCTACGTATTTTACATTTAATCTTAACATTTATAATCAGGTCGAGGGATGTCCTATGGGAAGTACAATAAGCCCAGTTATATCAGAATCTGTAATACGAGATTTAGAAAAAGTTAGTCTTGAGACACTAAATGTTGCACCAGTACTTTATGCCAGACATGTAAATGATATCTTTAGTATAATGCCAGGAAATGAAATACAAAACATTTAATAGTTTCCACCGTAGGATAAAATTCACATTAGAAATCGAAAATAATAATAAAATAAATTTTCGTGGAGTATTAATTAATCATGAGAACACTAACCTATCTCTTAATTGGTATAGGAAGGACACTTATTCAGATCACGTATTAAATGTTTGCTCAAATAATGCTTTAACACAAAAGAGTTCTATGATTTATATCGTAACAGATAAAGTTATAGTACTTTCGGATGAACAACATCGGAGGGAAAATTTTCAAATAGTGCGTAACATACTCTTAGCTAATTACTAACTCATTGAATTTGTTTATAAAAAGATTTTTAAAAAGATTTTATTACCTTCATGACACAACAAACGCTACCTCAACAAGATGAAATTATTTAAGCAGTGTTTCCTTATAACAAGTTTATAACTCTTTCACTTCATAGATAACTTTAGTCTGAGAATATGAAATTTTCAAAAATCAACATTTGAAAATGAAAGAAATTATTTGATAACGAAAAGGAAAGGAGAATAAGAAAGATCACATGAGTACCTAACAACGCGTTTTTTGTTTGTTTGAACCTTTACCCCTTTTCCCTATTCTGTAGGGGTCAGAGAGACGGGGATGANCATGTCGCACCTCCTCGAGGCGGGTTATGAATGAATTACTGTGGGTGAATGATGATGAGTGAATGTTGTGGTGGAATTATAGGCAGGGGAAACGGGTGAACCACGAGAAAGCTTGGATCGGACAGGGTTTGAACTCGCATTACCGGAGGTGGAAGGCGATTACGCTAGGCACTACGCCATAGGTCGCCCACCATTAACGTAGTGTACAAAATAAAATCCAAAGATTGTAATGCTAGCTACGTAGGTCAAACAAAGAGAAGGTTAAAAATTAGAATCCAAGAGCACAAAGTAAATTTAAAAATCAGTTGAACAAAGTGTAGTTACCTCACATTGCATTAATAATGATCACTTGATGAATAGGGAAAATTCATTAATTTTGGACAAAGAAGATAATTATTATAAACGTTGATTATCAGAAATGATATATATTTTTTTAAATTATAAATACGGGAGTTTGAATTTACGCACAGACAATGAAAAGCTGTCTGGTATATACATTACAATAGTATAACAAGTTTGTGTAGTTTCTGCTTTTCTTGAAAACATATTATGTATTTATATTTGTTTAATATCATGTTCAATTGTTCTGTTGTTATGTTTCTTGTTATAATTTGTTATTATTTGAATTACCTGACGACGACTTAAAACGAAGTCGGAACGTTGCGAGTTCTTATCACAAAATAGATATTATTCGTCCATAAAAGGTCTTAAGTCTTTCATTATTTATTTAATTTGAAGCATTATAAACTTGGTTACCTAATTATTGTTAATAATTATTAAGTTTATTGTGCCCATAGGCAATAATACAACCAATGAAATATAGATCCTACGAGTTACGTCACATTGACCTTAACTTTTAACTAAGGTTAATTTCCAATGCCATAATTGGTTACCAAGGTGTCTAACCGAAGGTTGTTTAACTTGATCTTACGCGACAACAAATTTTAAAACACCGTCTCAAGTGAACCGATATTTTCCTTTTACGAAATAGAAAATTGTCTCAAGAATGCCTGGAAAATAGTGAGTTTATAATAACAATGATCTACATATATTAAGTCGGAATTTGAGTAATTTTACAGAAGCAGCAGTCGACAGAGCTTTAACACCACTAATTGAAAGAGCTAAAGCTTCATTTATATTATCTGAAAAAATTATTTAATGACACGTCCTCGGACATATCGAGAATAACAAGTTAATGACTAAAATTCATGCAGGAAGATTAAAGCATTCATTGAGTGTTTACATGTTCAACTGTTTCACAAAGACAATTTTCTCGTGCGGGTAACATATTTCGATAAATGTCATTGTTAAAGCGTATTATTACATTTGCTGCGACGTATTACATGGCATCGTCATATTTATCCTTTGTGATTCTTTTTTTTATGCTCCCCGCAGTCAACTATATATGCTCCATAAATTTGTTCTATCTTCATACAAAATTCACAGTGGGTATTTTCGATCGAAAACATTTGTATACGCTATTAAGTACCAATTTTAAAAGTTCTGAAAGAGCCTAAGCATTTCGATTTATAGGAAATATTGCAAACTAACTATGAAATATAATAACAAGAATGGAGGTCAGGAATGTAAATGTTGCGCTTTATTAGATGAGTCCTGCAACGAATGAACATTATTAAAACGTAAGTCACATTTCATACTTCACTTCTAAAATGTCTCCTTACTTCAATTTAACTATGTACAGCATCAAAGCAAGAACAGTTAAAGAAAGTCAGCATTTGAATAATGCGGAAAATGAAAGTAAGACATCCCAGAAGTAAATATAGAATAAGCATGCTGGTCTATTCAAATAGGTTAAAATCTATGAGTAACAGTAATTTTTTCTAATTCAACGTTTTAGAAAATTTGTAACAGACTAATTAAGAGATAGAGATATTTATGTAATAAATCACTCACAAGAGAAAAGTGTATAAGCAAAGATGCGATTTGAAGCGTGAATGAGTCACTTTCTGTACGTATTATTTGCAAAATAATGGACGATGTTGTCATTAATAAACAACAAGCACGAGCAGAAATAATACCAATCAAAATTCTTGAAAGAAAACATGGAATACATTTTCCCCGTGCTTGAAATTTACATTGTTTCAATGATTTTTTTTTATTAAGAAAGTTAGTTTAGGCCATTATGCGTTCTCTCTATGACCAAGGTATTGCGAAGGAGATATTTTTGTTTGCCAGGAAGTGTGAAACTTCAGTTAGTAATCTTTTATCCGGACTAGAAAGGAGAGGAAAATCCCTTCAGAAAACCTCACCTTGTCTAGCAGAATTCCAGATTAAACACAATTCTCCGACTTTGAAGTCAGTGTGGATTCTGAAGATCGATAAGACTTCCGCTCCGTTACCGCTAAGGGAATTAATACAAGCTTACAGTTAACGTAATCATCGCAGTTTGGAACTCAGATACACCAAAACGTAGATGGTTCAAGTCCATGAATAGAAATGGATGGAATGGTAATGTTCATGAATTGAGCGTAAAACAATGTCGTCTATGCGCTACGAGGACATGGCACACCCGCCAGATACCCGGCCCCGCCCAACCTTCGCCCCCTCCCCCATTGACCCTATCCCACCACCAGGAGCGGAATGCAAGGCTGGCGCCCGGCCTTCCGCCTCCGGTTACCTCCTGTCTCCAGACAGTGGGTCGCACGCGACTAAAGAAGTCTCTTGCGACGCTTCAACAGGAAACAGTTAATCTGGTTTTGAAACTATTTCCACATTTCATGTCTGGTTATGTAACATTTAGAATGCTCTGAAAACAGAGTGTTTTCAATTTCGCAAACATCGAGGTAGTTAATCACGCACCAGGGAACTAGAAGATACAGTAACAACATTTCAATTTCCCTTAACTGAAAAAATTATATTTTTTTAGTTCAGGAGTGGGGTTTCTGGGTAGTTGCAAACCTAATTCAAACAGAAGTGGTAAAAATCATATTCCAAACAAAATTCATTGAGTGTAAAATAAATATTTAAAATAAATATTTCTTAACGAAGTATGTGACTTAACTAAACACAATTATACAAATGATTAGAGAAATAAAAAACACACCATTACTATGGCTGGAATTCATTTTAATTATTACAAATAATACCAAACTTTGAAAAAGCAAGATGTAAAAAATACTTTCTGAACAAATTATATAATTTCTTCATATTTTCATTTCTATCATGTTTAATTTCTATCTTTAATACACTCGGAAGCAACTGTGGAATGTAACCGCAAATCGAAGAATAAGTCCACGTATTTGGAAGTGGTGAACAATCGTAAAGAGGAGCATTAAACCTTACGAACAAATGTCCAAGGATTGAGTTATCATGGAGCAACACGTATTTACTCGTGGTACAAAGCTGTGGATTTTTTTTTATTGAAACAGCTTCAAAAGAAGTACAGAAAAACATCTCGGTGTGTTCCATCAAAATTAAGTGTTATCAAATTCAATTCCCATTCTATTTTCATAAAAATAGTTCAAGTGTTCAAATTTGCTCTATATATTTTTACACAGAAATTTTGTATTGTGGTATTTCACTCGAACGTTCGACAATATCTGGTAAAATATCCGAGAATGTTACATTCGAACCGACATGATAAAAGTGGACGTGACCATTCCATTATTTCAAATTCTCACCCTTTTGCGAAAATAACAAGAAAAATGTTGAAATTGGGAAAATCAGCAGCGACTCAAAAGAAACTTCTTTTCCATTTGCAGTGTTACCATGCGATGCATTTACGTCTTCTCTATCTGAAGCGTCAAAAACATTCACAGTATCCGATTCTGCACTATTCGTATCATTGACTGGAACGTGAACTCGACGTGTTTCCGCAATTAGTAGCTTAACCAGAACGTCATAGCGGGAATCGGTTTCCGTAATTTGAGATATAAGATGAGTTAAGTTTCTTTGCATTAATACAATAAAAGATTTTAATTTTGAGATCTTTGACTCAGAGAATATTGAAAGCATCCTTATAATATTAATCGAATTTAATAACATCGCATTGAATTAAAAATGTTAACATCACTTCATTTTAAATTTTTACAAATAAGTAAAAGTACGAAAAAGAATAATTCTATTACTTGATTTGTTTTTACAGCAGGAACTCAGAAATTGCTTAATTTTCTTGGCACTTCAACCGTAATTGAAACTGTCATAAAAGTCTAAGAGATAAAATATACCCAGACACTTATTTTGATTCGACCGCGTCTTTGCACATGGTTTAAGTCAGATTAGTCCTTCACCTAGGACTGATGGATAAAAAAACGGCTTTGATGCTCAGGTAAGGAGTGGGAAGGAGAGAAAATGAACACAATTCCCCCCTCCCCCGTATTTATGATAATTTACTTATGAAAAATAAGTCTGGACATAACACACGAGTAAATCTCTCGTAAACTCTCATACTTAGACTTATGCTACGGTTTCCCCAATAAAATGATACTGCTAGACAAAACAGCCAGGCTTCGCCAAGAGTTATTGTTGCGATGTAGATGAAACACATATTCAGTGTCGATTTAACTTGCATTTTTGTATTTAAAAAACGTGAAATCTCAAATAGTCCGTGACATTTAGTAAGCATTCACTCCTTCCTATTCATTGAAAATTGAATAACGAAAATTCAAAAAATCTTCATCTAGGACAACAAACCACACATTTCAACAGCTTTTCACCCATTAAAAAGAAAAAGATAAAAAAAAGTTATAAGTAGATTTTTAAACATTTAATTTAGCAACAATTGTATACAATAATCGGGAATCTCAGGAACTGTGATATAATCCTATTAGTACCTGAGATACCGCAAAAATAAGACACCATGGAATTAACGCGAGCGAAAATAGCACAAAATCATTTCTGCCCCTCGTCACTGGTTAAAAATATCGAAATATCCAAAGGCCCGTTTCTAGACTTTAAAATTTACAATTTTTGCTTACAAAAACTGAGATGGTAGTTTGTGTAAAATAGAGAAAATTCAAAAACTCATATTTTACCCAATTGCACCCTTATGAAATTAAAATCCCGAATCCCTTTTTTGGTGCGTAGTTGTTACAAAAGGTACCTACCGTCCAAATTTCATGCCACTAGTGTCAGAGGTTTAGGTTCTGCGTTGATGAATGAGTGAGTCAGTCAGTGAGTCAGGACAAGACTGCTTTCATATAGAGATGAAACGAGACAAAATATGCATTTCATGATCGTGAATATGTTCACTTTAACAGATTGCAGTATAGATGAAAATGAACGAAAATGTCTGTCCATATGCTTATATATGCACATCTGCAAAGAAAAATACTTTATCTCAAATTTTTGTCCTCGATGTTTGAAAATGCTAGCCCACTGTGCGCCGCACCTCATAGAAAAGTCGGCCATCGGTCAGCTGCAGCAGCAACAGCCGTCGCCGTCGCCGTCGCCTCCGCGCACGAGCCAACGCGAAAGCACCCCCCCCACTCCCCCCATCGCATTCCGACGCGCAGGTCCACGTTCGAATCTCGGCGAGGTGAGCGAGTGAACGGCAGCTGTGCAGGGAAAGTCGTTCAGGTCTTTTCGCGCGCCTGCTGTCTTCTATCATCGGAAACGGCATTCGGGCGAACGACCGATAGACGAGTTTGGCTACGAGAAATTTCATCTTCCACTTCCTTATGTTCATGTTTACCTCAGCAAAACTCAGGTTTACCTCAGCAATGAAAGCAAAACTTCGGGATATTCAAAACAACATTGACATATTCATCTTTTGTACAGCATTTCGTAGTACCAAACATATTTCATTATTTGTGATATTTAATTTATGGTATCAATATGCAAAGATTGTTTTAACCACTATCCATTGTTGATATATCTTTCGGTGGGAGAGGAATAACGGAAGAAGCATTTTAGTTGATCAAATTTCCATATCCGTTTTGTAATATTCATACGGTTTAAATAATTAATTAAATAAAATTTTCTGTCTGAACAACTATATTGCGTTACATTCCCAATTCTTTCAAAACCTAAAAGAATTATCAACAATTTTAAATTTTGGATTTTATTTACAATATTGAATTAAAGGATTCATCTCTTAGTTTCAACGTCTCATTAGTCACGTGAGTTACGTATAAGGCACGAAATGCACCAAATTATATATAAATATTTCCGAAGTTCTGGTTTTTCTTATGATGGTATTTTGGCATATAGGAAGGGAAAAATCATGGTGTTCCGCAATCATTATCTCAAATTCTCAAGGTAATATTTTTTTGTCTTCAATACTCTATCTTCCATAAGCTATCTCATCAGGTAGCCAACTGAGGAAAAATGGTGTCAAAAATATTCCAGGACGATTGAGAGTTGCATTTTTGTTCCTTGCGTGGACACTACCATATTAAAATAGTAACCCTACTATAAACACACAAAATATTTTTATTAATAACTATTAAATGACTTCGTCACCCATCTTAATAATAAAAAGAATAAAGCCATGACATGTTTCTTTTAGGTACATATTTATTTCATTTCCAGAAAATAAAAACTAGGTTTCCTTCCAAAACTATCAGTTGTGCCAGTCCTTACTACTTATAAATTTACTAGAACAGTGATCGTATTTTTACGCTGAAATCCTTTCATTCGCCATGAAAAATGTATCACATGAAAAAGTTTTATTCGCTTAGTACTTACGAGAATATTGATTTCTTCACTTAAGTCATTTTATTGTCTAAAAGGAAAAATTCCGATAAACATGTATTTAAAAAAGCTACAACTCTAAAAAAATGAAATCATTGCTCACAAAAATTGAAATGGTTATAATCAGCATGAGAACAGATAATATGATAAAATGTAAACAAATGTATCTATTACAATATCAGAAAAAATGCTTTGATGCATTAAAGCAATTCATACTCCGAATAAGGAGGCACGGTAATGGTGAAACCATGGCGACCAGTTTCTGGGACTTACACTCATTCCCAATTAAAATTTTAGAAAACAAAGCACATATAGAACAAAAGAAACATTACAAATAAGTTGCAAAACAATATTCAGTTACATTGTGACACGCCTGCAATCTGCTACAACACTTTCAGATAATGATAAAAGTGCCAAAACTTAAGAAAAACATATTGCAACAGAAATTCAAAACTTCATAAAATCTCATATGAACTCGAGAAATGAGCAATATTATCTCACGATACGATTACCATTAGACCTATAAGGTAATATTTTTTTCACGTAATACTTCTTTAAAATCAAATTAAATTTGTTTGTGGATTTAAGTATACCTACTAAATTCATTCACTTATCAAAATTACTAAAAATATTCAATCAATCATTCGTGTGCGACGTTCTTAAAAAGAACGTTGACCCTAAAGGACAAGAATAATCAAAACCAGTATTCGGTACTTTTGTGAAAGTGTGGAGAGAAATATTTTCGAGATCGACACTCGTTCGCACGATAAAAGTTATTGTATTGTCTCCGCTCTGTTAGGCTCATTGGGGTTGCCAGTTGATACGTGCATCGCAATCTCTTATGTTCGGGCAGGCGGACGACCAGGCGGTCAGGCAGCGGCATTCGAAGCGAGCGGGTGGGCAGACGGGAAGGCGGACGGACCAACCGACTGAACGAAGTGACCGCCCGGGAGCCGCCACCGACCACCGCAGAGCAGCGTCGCGTCGCCCTGCACCGACGGCGAAAGTGGAATGCGTGTGACGTGCGTGCATGCTTGAGGCGAGCAGGGAGCGAGAGGCGGACATGTTTCATTGTCCACGCAAGTTGCTTTGCGAGTCCTTAACATTTGACCTTACGTTGCAAATCGTGCCATTAGAAATGGCCATGCCCAATCGGGTCTGCAGGTTTTACGGCCCGTTTTTGAAAGATAAAAATGCTAATGGACCTCTTCGAATCTATGAACAATTGGTTAGGTAAATGGAGAACACCCATTGCTCGAACAAATAATTTATGATGTGCGTTGTTCTCAGGCCCTCAAAAAGAGATAAATTTAATATCTTAATGACCTTACACAATCCACACATATAGATGATCAACACAACAAAAGCACGTTTGTCACACTACCTTTTAATTGCATTTCAGATTAAATAACATTTTTATACTTCCTGTATTCGTATTTGATTAGGATTACCAAATGCTGGGACTAAACTTTTAGATACGTAATATTTGTAATAAGTACGTAATAACAAACTTATACACGCATAACATTTGTAATAATCCAACCTTTCTTGCATTGCGATGAGCTATGTTGGAAAGTATTCAATTAAGAAGAATACATTATACATGCACACAATTTGAATTATTTCTTAAACTTAATTGATATTGTTTATAGCAATAAAAATGTGTCAGTTACAATCATTTATGTAAACTCCTGGACTTATTAAAGGATTTGACGTCTTCTTGAATCTTGATGTGAATTAATTTCGAGAACGCTTCTTTGAATATTCATTCGCAAAAAAAACTACTATTGCAAGTAATGGGGAAAATATTTGGGTGAGATTTCTTCTAACAACAATTCTTTTGAAAATTTTACACTGATGTACAGAAAAGGTGGCGTTACATTAAAATGTGTAGTACCGTTTTTCTCTTCTCATTATGATAATTTAAAAATAAATAAAAAGTATACTAAAAATGTAATGATTATTTTAAAAGAGAATACTGTGATGTAAAAGGTTTTAACTCAAAAAGTCTGTCTCTTTTCTATATGAAATTTTTTCGTGAAGTACTCCAAATTTAATGAAGTCCAGTAAAACAATGAAATTATATTATCACTTTAACATGCGATATTGTTCTAGGAAATACAGTCTCTAAAAAATGTAATTTCTCTTAAAATGGTGTAGACTTGTCGTCCAATGTGCTCGTAATCATGTTCGATCCGTCTTCCAAACAGTATCCTAGACAATTTTCCATTATTTTATATTTTTTCGATTGACGTTTTAGATTTCCTTCTAGAAAACACTATCTCACCTCCTTCACGTACTCTACCTTAATGGCAGATTGATCTCTGACGTCTTTCATCTTTAGGAATAAAGGGATAAGAATCTTAAAATGATTAAAGAATTCACAACTTTCTTACATTTACTATGTAATGCCTTCTTGAGTAAGAAACGATTTAAATTTTGAATTCTTCAGTAAATTCTAAATGAGAATAATATCTCATGTTATGGTGATTCAGCACAAAGAAAACTAAAAATATCGGGATCTTTCTCTATGCGCTAACGCTGCTGACCTTTCATTTTTAAACATGACTTATTTGAAATTGAGTTAACGCCTCCATTAAATAGAGTCTACCTGCATTTTTGAGCTTTTTCATGACAGTCGTAACTCACACATGATTACGAGAACACTAAAACTTACTTACTTCCGATCGCTCTAAATGACAACAATTTGCGTAATAGCAAAGATTTTTGGAGGGAAAAGAGTCAATTAGGATTCCGTAGTCTCACGATAATTGTAAATAACACAATTTATAACCATATTCAAACGTAAGTATAGTGAACGTTAAAGATAACTTTCGACGTTATGTCGAAAACCACATTCTTCGGTCGCGGCGCGCGCGAACATCAGTCCCGCGCTTTCAAGTAGCGGTCTCACACTTTCGCCAAGACGAACGGTAACGGCGCGCCACTGTCCCTGCCACCACGACTTCCAAACCGAAGGACGCCGGGTCGATTCCCGGTGCTTTCGTCAACTCCCTCGGCGGAGCCCCGACTGCCCAGACGGGCTCCTTTGTCCCCCGACATATGGCGGTGGCCAAGGCAGACACACACTCATGCACACACGAGAAGCACTCACCGCTGCACTTTGAGCGTCCACACGCGGTCACTATACTCGAGCACAGGGCTGCTGCAGCACTGAAGGGCTGTGCGGCGCTGCAGGTGGACACAAGGGCACGTAGGGCGATGACGCGAGTCGCGGAAGAGCGCGTAAGTATGCGAACTCGTGGTACTCGCTGCACCGTCGGCAGCGGACTGGCGCGACCGGCCCTCCCGCCACCGCCACCGCTGCCGCCTCCGAAGCAGCCGAGGCCAAAGCACTTGGGAGGGGGCACCTGCCGCAGCGCTCTCTCGCCGGACCGTTAGCGGACGTTGCTTCTCTCCACTCACACCTTTTTATTTGTCACCAACTATGATTTTTTCACTCACAATGCTCACTCATGAAAATCAAGACATACTCCATTTTTTTAAGCTCAGAATTCGCGTAGTTGTCGCTGCTTAATATGAGGATGAAGTGCGATATCTGCGCTTCCAAAATCTTTGGAGTACCTGGATGGCGGACGGCCCTGGCGGTCTGCAGCCCCGGTGCCGCCATTGGCACGCGGCAGCAGCGCGGCAGACGTCTGGATCGCAGGAGGAGCAGTCGGTGCTTCCTTCTCTCAGCCACTCTCAGCCACCCTGTCGCCGTGAAGGGCGACGCCGATTCCCGGAACCTCTTGGTCGATGACGGTGGTCTCCTCACAAGGAACGGCAGTTTTAGAGGGTCCGTCTCCACTCTCATTGCGGAATGCGCTCTTAGTAATGCAACAAAATCTGGAAAAGAATCATTCCAAGCTTATTCACTCATATTTGTAGAAATCCCCAGCGAGGAAAGCTAGCCATTTAAACTCGAGAAAATGGAAAACAAATGAGCAAGAAAGTGAAATATGAACTATCAAGAGCTAATACATATGAATTATTTTTATCACTATAAATTTTGTGATTTTTATTTTGCTTTTTATTTATTTTTGAAAATTATGCTGTTTGAAGAATATTTTTAATTTTAAAATAAAAACATATGTAATAAACAATGTTTCTCAGATATCGATTGTTGTGCCCTGCTATTTTCAATACATTAACCTCATGCTTGATCATTATGGACATTCTTTTAGTACATTTCTGTATTATTTTATCTTCATCAATATTAGAAGTCCACATCACGAACGTGCTTAATTTAAAACGTACCCTTCAACTCCTTTGCCTCCAAATGTTGTAAATTAATTGTCATGGAGCATTGAAGAAAGTTCCATAATTATAAAGAAATATGCTTATTATATACTGTTTTTCTTCTCTCCACTAAAAAATACTATCAATATTTCCATTAATGCATATTCGTTTCCCCGTAGTTGCGAAATCCATGCTGACGTCTACTTAGTAGTTCTCTTTCTTCCAAATGGCTTTCTATTTTTCATTTTATCCTTTTATCCAGTACTTTCCAATATAATGGAAGTAGAGTTATAGGCGTATTCCATGTTTTTATTTTTTTCTTTATCCTTATAATTTCTCTTTAAATACTCACCATCAATTACAAAAAAATCACAATTCCAAAAAATATCCCAGGCATCTGTTTTATATTTCTCTTCATATCCTTCATATCCCCCATAGGCCCTTTTAATAACATGATGTTTTTTTCATAACGTGGGCTCATTTTCTCATTTTAAACCCATTAGTTAATGTCTAGTTCTTTTTCTGTCATGTACCTTTTTAATACATCCTCCTCCATACTTGTCCACTTGTTTTCGACTACTTCCTGGGACAGTAAGTGATATATAAGCTCCCCTCCTGTTTCCTACCATTTGTATTCCCATACGCATCGTGTATTGCGTTACATACTTGCGAAGCTCGTATCCTTCCTTAGGTATGGTAAACCTCATTAGCGTTTTGGTTTCAGTATTTTCAGGAAAACCTTTCCAATCAATATTTCTACATTCATCAATTTTGATTTTAAACTTTCTGTAACTCTTTAATATATTTCCTGTGCTTCCTTTGTATAATTTCCTGCTTTCTTTTTAAAGCTTGATTTTTATCTTTTTTCAGTTTTCACAGTGTTTTGTTTAACCAGTTCCTTTTTTGTGTCTATTGAATCCTAATCCGAATTGAGAATTGCGCCATCACCCCTCAGTATCTTTTGAAATGGGTCATTCCATACGAAACGGTAAAAAAATTAATTGGTAGCTCAATCAACTTTAAAAAAATAATATTTTCCCTGTACCTTTCCATATCTTTCGGGGCTTGAAAACTTATTTTAAAAAATGATCTCAAACCAATTACGTGTGGCGGCCATTTTTGTCCACACGCGTCCGTGTAATTTCGCGATTGTTAGCATTTACATTACCGCTCAAAATTTATGAACTATTTATCTTATAAAGCTCAAACAAAAACTATTGCAAAGATCACTAAGTTCAGTATTTTGTCTATATCTTTTACTTCTGCGAGAAAAGCTCATCTGAACTTGGATATCAAAATTGATTAAATTTCATCTTTTACGAATTTATTGTGAAAAATGAGCGGTATATATGACTTCTTTTTTTTTTTTTTTGAGGTGTAGATAGATATTAGTACCATTACTCAATAATTATCAATGTTCAAACTCTTTTATTTTATTTTTTATTAATTTTTAAAAAGTGAATTTTTTCTAGTTTAGTCAAGTTTAAATATCTCCGATAGGGTTGAAGATAAAATTCTGAAAGTGGCACATCTCGCAGTCTGAAAGTGGCATATTATGTTTATGAACTTAGAACATTTTTGTTTATTGAGCTAGTAAAAAGTATTTTTGACAACATTATTACTTTAAAATTTATTAATTTAAAAGTTACAGCACCTCAAATATGAAGAAAAACAACTAAAAGGAAGAACTATTTATCATACTTCACGGATACACGGACTTTGATTTCGTGATTTCTGTGATATTTTATACTCAAAATGAACAATCCATTGTCTTACATATTTCACATGAAAAAAATATATTTGTAATGTTTTCTTTACGTAATGAAAAATGAACGGCCATTTAAAGTGGCCTACAGACCATTTAAAGTGGAAACAGACTACATATGAGAATTAACAATAAATTATACATTAAAATTTTTCACTATACAAGTTATTAAATTCAGTTTATTGTGTTAACTGTTTAGAATTTTAATGCCGTTTTGTTCGAATATCAATTGCCTCGCTTCCTATGGGATTTTTTATTATAGACCCCTGACTTCTAAAAGCTGTGGAGCGTACTACCAAAAATCGCAGAAAAAACAGTTACCCAGTTACTACCATTGTATTTGTCATTTTGTTCTGCAAATACACTGGTGAAAAATTTGGTTTTGTGAATGAATGTCAATTTTTAAAAACTAGAAATGTTCCCAAAAGCGTGAAATTTTTGATTTTTGCCGATACGTCGATTTTATTATTTTTTATAAAATAAACTGGGAGAAAAAATATTTTTTATTCAGCAAATGATCACCGTTGTATTTGTTACAACATTTATTAATTTCAAGTTTTAACTTGCAAAATATAATGAGTTATTAATTTTTTTAAATAGGTCATGAGATATGAGCGGTTATATAAATGCTAACAATCGCGAAGGTACGCACGCGCGGGTGAACAAAAATGGCCGCCACACGTAAACAGTTTGAGATCAATGTTTTAAAAAGCAGTTTTGAACCACCGTATGATAGGGAAAGGAACAGGAAAAATCTTAATTTTTTGGAAAATGGTCGAGCAACCACCTCTGAACCGTTTCGGATTGACCCAAATCAGCATTTACTGTGATTGTGGGTGGTTTCTCGAGATTAAAAAAATGGAGGAGGATGGAGCATCTACCCCCGGATTCAAATTAAATGTGTCAAATACACAGGGAAGTATAGATTTAGTATTTGGAAGTGACAATTTTTGTTTTGCTTTTGTGCGCATGTATAATCAAAACATCAACTTCAGTTTACAAATATTCACGAAAAAAAACGCATACTCTTTGCAATTCGTTGCAAAGTTTTATCATTAAAATACAAGACACGCTCAATACAATTTCAGAGGAACCGAGTGGGATTATCGCAACAGATTCGTTGCAACAAAACTGTTTAGCAGAACTGCTTCGCAGCTGTTGCGGAGCGTTCCGTTGCAACGGCTCCGCGACGGGAACTGTCTCGTACACCTATATTTCTAACGTCTACAACTCTCCTAACCTATTAATTCTGAACGAAGGGTAAGGTAGGAGTTAGATAACGCCTGCACTTTCTAATTGTCTCCTTATGATTTAACTGTTCATTTTGGTGCCATATGGTTTCTTTCTACAAATTTTCGCAACTCAGAAATTATTGTTGCTCAATCCATTAAACTATTTGTCCACGCTCTTGCAGTCACTGGACTTTTCTAGATAAATGAGTGCAATCCGTAATCATTATACGCATAATCATTCTGACTTTTCGCAAAGACAACAATACGTCGTGGAAACATTAATTCTTATACGCAAAGAAATTACAACTGTTTAATACCAAGATGGTGTTGACAATCGGAGTGCTTCGTGTAAAGTGTGAAGAAAAAGGTCTTTTCAGACAGTTAATGTCTTGAATTGTGTTTTCAAATTAAGATGTGTTTCCTACGTGATTTGGTGAAAATTTGTCGAACATTGATACATGGAGAGAAAAATACGAGTGTAAGAAGGCGAGCTGTGGATGCCCTGTGTTTCAACAGTCATTTGTGACGTTTGATTTCACATGAAATACACTCCTTTTAAAAACTAAGGTACTGTGGATAGTGGGAAACATAGTGCACTGCCTTTAAACAGTACAAACTAATTCAGTGGCTTCATTCATTTTACGAGGATTTTCCATACATGGCCCATTATTAATGATTATCAACTATATCCATGGAATGTGAGAGTGAAAGATATGTAAGATGCCGACTATAAGTAACTGAAAGTTTCAGCGACATCTATGGGCTGCCTATAGAACTTGGTAGTTAAGGTAGTAATCAATGAATCGACAAAAATGAATCTCCATATAAACTTTTATCATTAGGGTTAATGTGCATAGTGGTAGAGCATTGTACGCTTGTAGAGGGTACAAGGCGCTTACCTGCCACACGTTCGCAACTTTGAGAGTATAATAGGAATTGGGGAAGATCTAAAGCAACAACCAACTGTGAAGGGAAACGTTCGAATTTAGGGAATTGCCTATACTATGTAACTGCCCCAATCAATTTTACAGAGATAAAGGGCGTTGAGTAGAGAATTTCAAGAGGAATTTGATAGAAGCAAGAAATATTCCTGGTACAAACAGACCTCCCAAAATTGACCCCAATGTAATTGTAGATTAGTGCCTCTGATTAATCGTAAACAAGTGATTCCAATACGGTAAAAAGTTAATAAAACTACGAGATATATATGCACCATTTCTTGAGAGAATTTCGGTGATAAAGGTCTGATCTATCGTTAAACCACGTGTTGAGGGAAAGGTAAGTTATTCAAAATGTTGTTATAAAATGGGAAAGGCTCGACCAATTTTCATTCAGTGAAGAAGATAAAATGGAATTTTCTTTGTACAGACACATGTTCGACTCATACGGTTATACGGTTCGCCTGTACGGTTGTGAATAATGGTAGTAGCAGTGATTTCTGTACGTTGTGGAGTAAAGAGATCTAATTGGCATAATAACACTACTTAAATGAATAATTAATCAGGATCTTTGATGGACGAATAATATTTGATGGACGAATAATACTATGTTTCGACGTGGATTTACGCCGTCGTCAGGTGACGAAGATCGTAAGTTTGTAAGTAATAATTTATTTAATTTGATTACATAATGGACGTTAATAGTAGTAGAATAAGACTACTCGTTGACAGAATACTAGCAATTACGGGATGATCTATATCTAAACCATATGTCAAATAATAAAATTGAAGTACTGGAAATTAAATGAAAATGGCACCGGGTAAACGGCGAAGTACAGAGAGTGTGAAGGCAAGTATTTGATAAAATCAAGAAATGGTGTTGATACACCCTGAACATTTAAAAATGACCCATTATTGGAATTTAGATTAGAACAGACTCTGGTGACGAGATAAAGAGTTTTGTGTAATAATAATACAGACAATAATTCATCTTAGTAAGAAATTAATCGGTAGACTCAGTCAAAACTTATATGCTATATTGTAACTATAAGTTTTAGCTCAAGAATGGCAGAGGGAAAGCCTAAAAGAAAATCGGTGGCTATACAAAATATAGAACACCGTTTCTTTCTCCAGTGTATAGTTGGACAGAAGTGGACCTTGATGATGCATATCAGATAGGTATTGACGAGAGTATGCTGAGGAAAGGGAAAGGAAAAGAAAGGAGAAAAGGAACTTCGCAAAACTAAATAGAAACATTCAATTAATATTAAGAGATGAAAAAAGGAAGGTTCTTGGTAGGTCAACAACGACGATGGAGGAAACATTCAGTCAGATAAAGAACATATTTGAAACATAGAAGAAGGAAATAGATAGTGTACAAGAGGATATTGCTAATGACCGCGAAGAGATTGCGCATAGGTTAATATTACGAGTAGAAACTTTACTAAATGGTAAATGCTGTGATTCGAAAATTCGAAATTAGGACGAACTCGCCGCTAGTTTCTGGATACGATAGGAGAATTGGCAGAAGAGACATTAGAACGATTCATGGAGACAGTTCAAAATACATTAGTAAGGGAAATAACCTTCAAAGAAGACGTGATAATGGTCTAGATGAAAAGGTGTATCTGTTGACAGACAAATTCTTGGATTCAAAAATTTGAATGTGGAACAGGAAATGGAACATGTAGTTCATAATCAGGTGTCAATAAAAATTGAAGAAAGAATGAATGGAGGGTTGTCTTGCATGGTGGCGCATATTAGAGACTTATAAAGCTGTTCAAGGCAATCTACAGAGGAAGGGAAAAAAATAAAACTAATAGAAACAAAGTTAGAGAAAAGGGTACAGATGATGAGAAATAGTCTACCAGACTCGTACGCTCAGGCAGTTAGACGAGATGGAAGAGAAAAAGGGAACTGGAGATTAAGACGATGTTTCGTCGGAAGAAATAGTTCGAAATAAATTAACAACATTACTAAATAAAGTTCTAAATCTAAGGAAAATTGGATTATCTGGAATGGTAATTGTAATACCCAATGAAGAAGAAAAAGAGAAAGTAATTTAAGCTTTACATAATACTAGAAAAATAGATGTAAGGGTTTATGCATGCAGAAAGCCACGTCTTAAAATGTTTGTAACAGTAAAAGAAACAAGAGAATTAGAGCAGCTGCAGCACTTACGTGACGGCAATTTTGAAAATAAAGATGAAAAAAGAGTTTAAGGAAGGAATCACGGGAAGTTTAAGGAAGGTATATCGGGAAAGCAAAGGAGACTAAAATGAAGATAATTTGGTGATAGAAAGAAAATTACACAAAGAAATTTTAGAAAGTGGAAGAATATATGGGGAATAACGAAGTAATAGACTGCATGATGATGCATATCTATTGAGGTGTTTTAAAAGTTACAGATTTGGACATAATGCGACAGCATGTAAAGAGAAAAAGGAAAATTGTGGGTTTTATGCTCAGGAGGGGCATAGCCATCAGGACAAGCCGTGAGAAAATGTATTAATTGTGACAGAATAAAGGTGGATAGGTGCCATTGAGTCTTAGACAATGTATGTTGGGAGTATCAAGTTGCAAAAAGGATATAAAACAAATTATAAATTGTAGTTATTAAAATAATACAACAAAATTTGCAAAGGGTACACTGGATTTCAGAAATGGGTAAGTTCATGAGAAATAATTGGTATGCTGATGGATGTATTAAAGAACAGCTTAATTATAATGTATGTACCCAGTTCCTTTCGAGTTATACATTACAATGAATCAGTTTTGTATAGAAATGTTACGGAAGCGAATTTCACGCAAATAACGGATCAAACAGGGATAAACTATGAGGTAATTTTATGCAAACGACATGACATAAATTTAATTATTGTAAACATGTACTGTCAAATAAGTAATGATATCATAAAACATAATACATCTCAAGAAAAAACTAATTGAGTATCGAACCAAATTTATAATTTTATATTTTGATTCTAATGCACAGTCAAAATTGGGGGATGAGAAAGCTAATAAATGAGACAACCTACTAGAAAATGTGATTTTGGAGGTACAATTAATTTAATACAATGAGTATGGAGAAAATACATTTATAGGGAAGAATGGCTCGTCAGTAATTGACTTAACATTAGCTAATTTTGATACAGGGAAAAGCAGCATAACTAATTAATCTAAATTGTGTAAATGGAATACAGATAAATTGGAAGAAACGTGAAGAGCAAGTGGTAAATTTTCATAAGAAATCAGAAGCGCGAGAATGACGCTATAATATTCAATGGCTTGCCAAGAATACAAGTAAAAATAGGAATTAAAAGAACAAAGAAGAGAAACTGGGATAAATTTGTAGATTCAGCCATGCAATGGTCATGTTGGAACATGCCTTTTAAATTAGGGACAAATAAAATTAAGCAAAAAGAAATCTGGCATGGTTTGGGAAACGGTGAAGAGAATGAAACGACTTGGGATGGGAAGGACAAAAACTACTAGAATAAATATTTCAGCAGAAACAAAACAAATTTTGCTAAGAGAATAAATTAAGGAAAGTATTTACGAACATGATATGGAATGACAAATACGAATTACAGAAAAGGAGTTAGAAACGATAATATAGAAATTAAAATGTAAAAAAAAAGTGAAGTAACGTTTGATAAAGTAACGCGTGATATTATAAAGAATTTGTACCCGGAAATCAAACAGAAATTACATAGGATCATTAAAGCATGTGTGCAGAGTCAATACTTTCCTAGATAATGGAAAATAGTAAGCATCCTGGAGGTTCAAAGGGAAATGCGGTAGTCAAATCTGCTAAAACAATATTAATATTCTACATCTTTGACTCCCGTAGTATCCGTTTCGATTTGGCAACGCTGAGCAGTGATTCGACTTGTTAGTGTCTCGTGTGTCAACTTTCGTCGCGAAGTAAAATTTTTTGTGTAAAACGTCTTTACAAATAAATATATAAATTCTGCGACTATTAATTATTTATTTCATTAGAAACATGTAAATATTTTTTAAAAAATTCTTAATATCAATCCTTCTTTATAAGTTAGAATGTCTCATTGCTTCAAAATCGATTCATTGCGGTTCCTGCTGTCCTCTTATTTTTCAAACAAGCGAGCCTCGTGAACATGTTCACGCGCGACGTTGCCTGATCTAACTGGTGATGTTTGAGACCATGGAAGTTTGTATTTTTTCGACATAAATTTATCAATATTTCAATTAATAACTCACCTCAGTCCATTTTTTACATTTATTAATGATTCAAACCTTTTCCTACAACTTAAGTTAATTTTACTCACTTCTTACAGTTAACTATTTTGCTTTAATCAAAAATATTCGGAACGTTATGAAGTCTCCAGAAGAGGCCATGTTAATTGAACCGAAAACTGAAATATTTGTTTTGTGATTACTCGCTTCATGAATCACTCTGAAAAATCGTAATAACATTCAGGAGATCAAAATGAATTGGTGCACCGAATTTCACTGAATTCTCAGAGTTAATTCTTCTTCCGATAAATTGTTGTTTAATCCAAACAATCCTAATCCCCGGGCCACTAAATCCTGTATACCGATAGCACTTATTCCAAAGCTTGGCATTCCAAGTACATAGGTCTCTATACGTTTGTAT